>JBBMKE010370029.1:0-13019 GCA_037834125.1 Lippia alba | reverse complement strand
AGTCCAACAAACTTTTAATTAAGCTTATCAGAATTAATCTTGGATTTAGCCTACTGACATCAAATCCAATTTCTTCCCGATCCTCCGCAACTCCTTCCCGCGAGCATTTTCTCATCAATACACTCCTGCTTTCCACCGCCTACTGCCTACTTCCTGCTTTCCTGTTCTAGAGATGTATCATTATTATGATACATCATTCACTCCCCCCACTCTCATAGTTGGAAGTATCCGACTGTGAGAGTAATGGAGTTCAATAGTTTCCTCAAAGCAGTTAGATAGGGTAAAGGAGTGATCAGGGGGATTCGATTTGGTACTTCATCCACTGCGATTTACATTTTTCGGGATCATCTTAGTCAGGGTTGCTAAAACTATCTTAGCCAGAGCCGTCATTAGTATGATCCTGTTTAACTTAGTTGATCTCCTTGCTTTGCTCCGCATGTAAAGTGAAACCAGCTTTTAGCCACAGACTTTGAAAGTCCTGCACTTAGAGATTTCAAAAGTATAGATAATTTTCATCAAAATTTGATTGATATATTTGAATGAACTCTATACTTCATATAGACTGATATGTATATGTCACGATGACTAAGAGGTCGAAGTAGGCAACAATCCTGCCTGTTCGTCAGTTGGGTATTCCAGTGTACCTGCTGGCAGGAATGAGATCACAGTTTTTTAGTCTAAGGAGGTATTACAAACCGACCTTCCCAAGGGGTCACTCAGACCTCTTCCCAAGGAGTTTCGCCACACTCCTTTCAAATATACATTTCCTCCGGAGGTAACATTTTAATGATATTATATTGCAATCATGCAATTAAGGAGTACTAATTTGACTCCTTCCCAGGGGGAATTCCTTTTCCCCCTTAACGGGTACACGAGGTGAAACATTTTTTCTTGATGCCGAAATCATCGGGCTTTGATCGGGAGGAGCTTATGCCTCATTTCAAGTGGAATATTTTTTCTTAATGGCGAAATCATCGGGCTTTGATCGAGAGTCTCTCGTGCCTTATTCAATATATATTCTCAATACCAAAATCATCGGCTTTGCAAAATCACATTACCATATTCACATATCATGTCATTTTCACAATATCATGCATTTTACATACTAGAGCTCATTATTATCAATTTTTTTTTAAAGTATACACATCATCGATCTATTCATTTACAAAAATAAATAGGAGAGATAAAGTAAGATTTTACTTTTCAAGTGATGTTGTATTTCTTCTCCTTTTCAAGAATAGAAAAACTTGGGATGCCCCGCAGTCATGGAAGCGCTCTACTGGTTTGCTTGGGAGTCTTTATTGGTTATTGTATTTCACACGTTCCTGGTTGCATCAGCCAGGGTTGCTTCAGTCAGGACTGTCTTTCCTGTCAGCTCCTTCAACTTGATTGACTTTTCTGCTGATTAGTGCATAGCGATCGGTCATTTTTTATTAGCTACGAATTTGCTTATCTCCTGAATCTTTAAATATCCTGATTTTCATTTGCTTTCTTCTTAATTCTTGCACACTTGTATGCTTGTTCGTTGGCCATGCTGATCAAGTGATCTTTCATTGGGATGTAGTGAATCTGTTCAGCAAGAAAGAGGAAATCTCAGCCCTACTAAGCAACAAGGCAGTGACAGCTCTGCTGGCAGTTCCGTTGAGGGGGAAAAGGAAAGTGACTCCACGGGAGAAGAGGAGCAGGAGGTTGACGATCCTGTCCCCGATATGCCATGGACTTTACTTTCAGCTAGTTATTCCTTTCATCTTATAACCTTTCCTTCATGTTGTGTTCTTTTCTGCTTTCCTTTTCCTGCCTTCTCGATTACAACATCTATGCACGTCATGTCTCTGCTTTTATTTTCTCATTCCACACAAAACCTCAAAATATACGGTTCTTTCTCCAGAATTTGATAGGAATATAATTTCTGCAAAATATTTCTCAATATCAAATTATATCTTAAATTACAAATAATTTTTCCAAGTCATTAAATACAATTCTCTTGACTTGTCGAGATAATTTACAAAAGTTCAATAAGCAGAGGAACCCACGAACAACACATGCCCAGTTCATAAAATCCACATCAAAGCTAAACATATAAATTTCCGAACACACAAGGGCTTGTTTTGTGTCGATTCTAATTTTGCTAAGAGAATATATCTTTCACTTGTTTTCATTAGAAATAATTCAAAGAATCTGAGCATATAAAACACATGAATCAACTATGATATGATATTAAACCGTGAGTCATTAAACATCAACTGACTTATCTTTAATCACAAAAAGATTGACCATCTCTAAGATTCTTATGTTGCATTTGATGCAGCCACCGAAAGTTGAGCATTACATATGTGATGGACTTATCGAGCCATCATGAGAACACCTCAATACATAGAATATTTTTAGTGACATCAATTTAGAACGAAATAACAAGTTAGACGGAGTGAGACGGTCGATACTATCCTATAAATATATAAAATTTACATCCGCATTCAGTTCCATAAATTCCACTTCTTTTCAAAAGTTCTACTCGAACTAAATACATACATAATTATCAATAAAGACTATCGCGAGTAAATTTTATATAAATGACAATTCTCATGAACCAACAACAAAAACTTTTATTATTATCGTTATTATTTTTCTTTTTGACAAAAAGCAAAAATCCAAAATCCCACATTCTAATTTGGGCTTATAAATCTTTTATTGTTATTCTTAGACCACAAAACTTCTCGACTTGAAGTGATAAAGACATCAATAATTACAATTTAACTAAATGTGTCTCACAGGTTTTAAATGCTCAATAATGTATCACGTAATATAGAAAATAATCAATCACTAATGTTTTTGCTTCAATAAAAAACAACAATTGACTTTGCAGTCGCTAAATTCAAACAACAATTTAGCGAACAAATTAAAAAGTCAAATTAGAATGGAAAACTTATCTTGCTAGAAGTCTTATCTCAATCGTGTAATCATGTTCGTATTGGAGGGATTCGCTTATCTCGCTCATTTACTCATTCTTTTCACATTGTCCTCAAACGGTCTCGCCTGTTAAGTAACAATGTAAGTTTGGGATATCAAGGCAAATCACAAAAATTATCATTCAAAGACCTGTTATATTAGACAAGGATTTGTTGTGGAAACTTAACTTCGAAAAGTTAAAAACATAAGAAAGATCCAAAAACTTATCTCGCTAATCCTTGACCAGTTAGGCTTCGAGAAGAGAGCCTGTATATGGGTCAAATCGAGTTGTCGACAAGCTTGCTAAGGAAAGGCTGAAGAACTATTCAGAAGATAAGTTTATGAAAACTGGGTGCCCCTTCGATATGAACCTTCAATCTTTATCACCTTACTTCTTATTTGCTGTTCTGCCTGTTTAACTCTTGTGCCTCCTTGCAGGTTAACATTAGATTTGATACTGACACCACTTGTTGGTTGGTTTATCCCAACCCTACTTGAATGTTGAAATTGTGTGGAATGTTCCTCCTTTCTTGGTTTTGGTTAAATGTTTCACGCCTGGGTACCTGGACCATTCCTCCACCTTCCTAAAATATCATTGCAGGTGGTGCTTGCACCTGGATGGTAGGCCTGCTTCCGTGCCCATCCTGGCGGTCCAAGGAAGGTTGGGACCTACGTCGAGGTATTTGATCTACTTGGTGGTATGGTGAATCACCCAATAATGCTTTATGTATAAATTCAGGAATAATTCTTTTATGTCTCTAGGTGTGCTGCTTTCTTTTGAGAGGTGCACTATTTTCTCCTCTTCCCTGGATAGCAAGAAGGTTTAGGTTTTGTCCTCCTGGATGGGAGGCTCGAGTTGAAAGAATAGTGCTTCCTCCTGTTCCCTTAATGCTTTCAAGCTTCTCTAATGGTGAAAGGTTCGAATTTGTCTGGTTCATCTCTTCCACCTTCATGACTCTTCGTCCATTCCTGCTCAAACTGTTGATCTCAGGTAATCTTTCACTCTTCTTTTGGTATTTGAGTATTTGGTTGACAAAATATCATGATCTGGGTTTTTAAGCTTTTAGCATAACCTTGTCTTTTCTATGCACCTGTGGTCCACATTATGTTTAAGTATGCCCATTCCGTTGTGTGGTTACGTGGGGCTATGTTGTTTTGCCTATGTTCGTCACCTTCTGTTTTTTAACTTCACAACGACTTGGATGCCCGGCTCTCACAACTGGCTAGCGTCACCATGTCTCAATCTTCCTCGCCTGCATCCGCCTATGACGTGGCCAATTCCATTGACAAGACAATATTCTCAGGAAGCTCTTCCATAACACCTATCAAGTAAAGGAGGGCAGCTTCTCTGACTTCAGCTATGAGGAAGTTCCCGATGGATAGAACGAATGAAGTAGTGAATCTGTTCAGCAGGAAGGAGGGGGTCGTAGCCTTGCTAAGCAGGAAGGTAGTGGCAGCTCTGCTGGCGGTTCCGCTGATATACCAGCTGCTGCTGACGATCCTGCTGGTGGTGGACCTATTGTCGTCGTTCCTGCTTGTGACAGTTCTGCTTGATATTCCGGTGTGCAAAGGGCTTGAAGCTACCTTTTTAACAACCCCTTGTTTTTTTTATATCTTCTTTCTTTCCGCCTCTTGAACAATTATTTTGCGTAAATTAGTTGTTTGAACTTGTGCAACTGTTTTTGCCATCTGGTTTTATTTCCTTTGCTCCGTGCAGCGTTTCTCAGCAAAAATCAGCGAAATCTGAAGAGTTCTCATGTCATAAGGTTTATTTCCTCTTAGCCATTTCAAAAAAGAACTTTATTCTCTCCCTGATTCGGTAACACTACAGTACTTGTCCATAAGTTTCTCAAGATATCTGCAAATATCTCAGCTTTCCCAAAAAATTAGAAGGGACAAAACTCTGCAACTTTTCTCAAAATTCCATCATATCACGATAAAAATTTCACTCTATCTCCATGAATCTCTCAAATTGTTGCTATAATTCCTCAAACCATAACTTCTCGGAATATTAAAATAATTCAAAGATATTTAAAGAATTATTCAGACAATTTTTCTTTCAAAATTATCATACTCTCACACCATAGCATAGATTCAGTTACTTACTTTACCGAGAAATGAGAACAAAACTTCTGCAAAACATATGAGAATTCCAACATATTCACATTTATCAAAATAAATTTTGAAGCTTCTCAAATTGTCCAGACAAATTCGTAAAATTATTAAGATAACTTCTTAAATGATGAAAATAATTCAAAGAATTGCTGAGATAATTCTCAATTGAATATTACCAATTCCCTTCTCATTGTATATCGGAGAGACACTGCAATGAGATAATAAATAAAAATTGGAGCAAAACATAAAGCATCACCTGATAAGCTGGAAGTACTTTGGCCTTTAATTAATTTCTTCCTTTACCAAAAGTGAACCCTTCTCCACCATTTCCTTTATTTCTCAAAGTTTTCTTAGCACATTTACCCAGGCGGCCATCCTGGTGAGTTTTCCAGAGTTCTTTCAAAATCCTTGTTAAATTTACATCTCAACACCGTGCACCTTCCTTGATTTACAAGATAATTTCATTCTTGCTTTTTTCCTCTAACTTCCTAGGTGATGCATCAAGAGACTTTGTTCTTTTTCTTCTCGTCTCCGGCGTCCTCCGCCGTAAGTGAAGGTGCGCCGCCACCACCTCGCCGGCAGCGTGCTTCTCTTTTTCTTCTTCTCCCTTTTTATTAATTCATTTTGAAATTGTAGCTCATACTATTCCTTTCAAGACCTCTGCAACATATTTCTCAAAACCAAAAATATATCTTAAAATGCGAAAATAACTTTTTCCAATTATTAAAACAAAAATTACGTAGTGCTAAGATAAAAAGTGCAATAAGCTTTTATAACTCTCGTTGGGAGATTATCTTGTTTTTCAGTATATTCAATAATTTTTATGAAAGAAAAAAGGAATTCCAAAGAAATAGGCAAAGTTATCACCGGGAATTGGAGAATCCGCCATCCTAAGGCTTTAAGACACATTTCTGCAGAGTCAGCTTTTATCTCCTCGGACATAAGGTTTGCTTTTGTCTCCGGCAACGATTTTTCCCGCGCTCAAGCACCACTCTCTGATCCTTTATTACAACAACGCCTCTCTGCTTCTTTCTCTCCTCTTCTCGCAGGTGGGGTGCTGCCACTACTGTCACGCTTTCTCTCCCACCACCCCGATGCAACCACGTCGCCGGCTGTCCCTATGCTAGATGATTTTTTGAGCGGGGAAGAAACCCCTCCACTTTCTCGTCTTTTATTCGTGAGTTGGAGTCTTTTAGACATAGGATTTGCTTTTTCCATAGCCATTTCGAAAGGAAATTTCATTTCTTCCTGCACACTTCAAGAGACCACTACTTCTTCAATAGTATCCAGGTTTTCCCTCAATCTGTGATGGCGGGTTGGCGCCCATCAAAGTTTTCCGTACTGCTTCCGTAGCGGAGTTTCGTATCAGGTTCGTAGCTCTTCGAGCGAACTCTTCCCAAGTCAGATACACGGATGCTCCAGCGAATCCTACTTCTTCACCAATCGCATCCTTATTTCGCGAGGAAACACGACGTTTTTCTTCTTCCAGATTAACAAGATCAATCGCGTCTTCCTTTTCCTATGACCCAGAGAAGTTTTCTCCTTTGGATGCGAGACATCCACCTGCTCCAGCGACCCACTCGACCCGCCAGAATTACCTGTGTTTTTTTTTTGTTTGAATGTCTTCAGAGTTTTCTTTTGGGTTTCGCGTAGCTGTTATCTTGATAAGAACGCGATTTGGTCCTGATTCCTCGACCAAAGTTCTTTCGACCAAAAATTCTTGCCCGTCCTGTTTAGTTAAGGCTCCTGCAGCCACTAAGCTTTCTACGTCGCAAGCGTTCATCAACTCAGCGTTAAGCAGAGTCTTGGCGTCCTGACTCGTAAGTGCTATGCACATCTCTACTGGTCAGAGTTCCTGCCGTCAAAAGCTTCAACATTTCCTCCCTGTTCATCGGTTCAACAGCAGCATCATCACTTCCTCTCTCAGCCATGTCCACCAATTGAATAATCTCTCACGTTAGGTAATCTCTCACGCCTTAGCTCAAGCTTTCCCACAGACGGCGCCAAGTGTTGTACGCCAAAATTTCAGAACAACACTAAATTTATAATAAATGTATGGGAATTGCTTGTTAAGCTAAAGCTTCCCTTTATTTTGTTTACAACCAAAGAATATATAGACTGACACTACTAAAAATCCAATTTATTTTAAATCTTATCATCTCTCTCTTCCAATAAACAATCCTTAGTCCAACAAACTTTTAATTAAGCTTATCAGAATTAATCTTGGATTTAGCCTACTGACATCAAATCCAATTTCTTCCCGATCCTCCGCAACTCCTTCCCGCGAGCATTTTCTCATCAATACACTCCTGCTTTCCACCGCTTCCTGCTTGCTACTTCCTGCTTGCTACTTCCTGCTTTCCTGTTCTAGAGATGTATCATTATTATGATACATCAATCTACTTTCTCAGAATTTTGGTCAAAGAGAGTTGGTGAGCAATCCTTCATAAGAATATCCAAAGATTTTGTCAGGCCCTTCTGACAACTTCCAGCTACCGAATCATTTTCCCCCAAACTTTGACTATCGCTTCTTCTTTGAAAAAGTGGTTTACCGGAGGCTTCTCTCCGCCTGTTGTTTAAGGTGGGCTCCGACGAGGTTTCCCGCAACCATGGACCAAAGGGGAAATTTGGACTTGGATCGTTAAAATTGTCATGGAATCGGAATTCGCACACCTTCTCTGTGTGGTCGCACATCCCGCAGAGATAGCAATAATTTGGGAGTCTTTCATAAGTGAATGTGACCAGCATGTCTTTTCCATTGGAATTCATTAGTCTCAGCAACGTGGTAACAGTTTCGCCATGGAGATCTCTTCTCTTATT
Source organism: Lippia alba (assembly GCA_037834125.1). Lineage (NCBI taxonomy): Eukaryota > Viridiplantae > Streptophyta > Magnoliopsida > Lamiales > Verbenaceae > Lippia > Lippia alba. The sequence goes on along the minus strand of JBBMKE010370029.1, from coordinate 5,138 downwards.
CGGATGCTATCTGCTCTTCTCCCTCTCTTAATTTCAAAATCGCATTGACAAACCTCCCAATCTTGTTACCGACGAACTCTGCCATCTCTCTAGTTAATTTACTGAACGGAAGTCCGTTAATATGCATATAAAAGGGACACCATTCGAGGTCCACATCCAGTGGATTCTCATCTTCTCCCACCTTATTGATGATAATCAAGGCCTTATCAAAGTGCCAAGGTGTCCCTTCAATGGCTCTCTTGAGATCCAGTTTGTGGAACAGCATAATAAACCAGTTATCTCCTGCGCGGTTGATACTCATTCCTTTAACTGGATTTATTGCTTTCGTGACCGTTTGTTTCACAGCCTCAAAATTTACTGCCTTTCTAGTTAGCAATTTGCCCACCAAGCACAGAGTTGGGTCACTACTCTTTCCCTTCCACGTTTCCTCTGGGACAACCACGCCAGAGTTTTCCTCTTCTATCAGGGAAAGTGCGCTGCTCATCCAGTTGATTTCTTGCTCCATCGTCTCCGAATCTGTTGGCCTAGAGGCCATTCGTTTGGTTTCACCTCTAAAGACCAGAAATAAGGACACAGGCCAGCCCCTCGAACTAGAGAAACCTGCGAAAGAGAGAGCGAAAGTAAGGAGACTCGAAACAGAAGCGAAACAGGAAAAAAGAAAGAGGAAAGGGGAAGGAGGGCGTAGCGATGGCCGAATGGAATGGTAGTACAGGTGCCGGAAGAGAAAAACTGCAAAAGAAAAGAGCAGAAGTACAGAAAGGGAAAAGAAAGAAAAAATAAAGGAAACACTCTCAAGAAGAGAGACCAAGGACCTTATGTAGAGAGACAATTAATTAATCATGCTAAACTTACTTCGCACCGTTTTGATGTGGCTAGATGTTGTTCCAACTGTTTGGAGGAGCCTGAAGATGTTAAGCATGCCCTCTTTTCTTGCCCTTTTGCACGTCAGGTCTGGGCAATCTCGCTCCTCCTGTGGACTCTCCTTTCGCGCTTTTTCGGGGGAATCCAGGAGTGGATCGGGAATGTTTTTGTCGCGTTGGATGATCATGACCGTGCTAAGTTCTCTATGATCTTGTGGGGATTATGGTGGTTCTGGAATAAGAAGCGAATGGAGAGGTGTACTTTTCGCCCATATGAGCTCATTTCTTTTGCCCTTTCTTATTGTGATCCCCTTGCTAAGGGTGATTCAACGCCTCCTCTTTTTTCTCCTAATTTTGATCTTTGTGCAAGTTGGGCTCCCCCCGCACCAAATGTTGTGAAACTTAATGTTGATGGGGCCCTGTTTTCTGAGTCAGGTGAAGTGGGCATTGGTGTTATTGCTCGAGACAACAAAGGTACTTGTATTGGTTGGTTGTGTGATCGTTTCGAAGGTTCCTTAGAACCCGAAGCTGTAGAAGCAGTGGCTGTTGCTCGAGCCTTGGAATTGGCTTTTGAAAATGGTTGGTCTTCTATTTGGGTGGAAAGTGACTGTTTGAATCTTGTGAATAAACTGAAGGCCCCTGATGAAGATTGCGCAGCTATTGGAAATATTGTCCAAGATATCAAGATGTACTCTTTGGTTTTCTCATCTTGTTGCTTCACTTTTGTTCGCCGTGATGCCAATGTGGTCGCTCACGTGTTAGCTCGCAATGCGGCTCCTTGCTGCGTAGGGGGCTCTGCATTGCCTCCTTTTCTTTCTGATCTGGTTCTGATGGATTGTAATGCCCTCTAATGGGTTCTCTCCATTTTGAGGGTGTCAGTTTCAAAAAAAAATCTAACATAGTTATGTTATTCGTGTAATGTTCTCATATTCCAGAAAATTGTTTTAAAAAAAAGGAAAAAAGGACTAAAAGATGGACAAATTTGAATTTAGACAGAGAAGTTACAATCCCTTATATTATATGGGATGAGAAAAGGTGAATCCGCTGTCAAAAAAAAAAAAGAAAGAAAAGGTGAATTCGCTCAGCAAACTATCATGCATTTCGCATTTTATAATTGCATGTTATTTTTTGCAATCCAATCAAATTTTATAACACCCATGTGAACAAAGACTGAGTTCAGTTTTTGTTTTTTTCCAAATAAAAGACTCGGAACATAATTTGAATAAGATTACGAAATGGTCGTTTCCTAATTCCTATAGGTCAATGTTGATCTTCTTTAACCAACACGTCGGAAAACTTCCGACATTCACGCAACCGGAAGCAATTTAACAGTCAATACAGTTTACAGCTTCGTCTTCGGGATCAAAAGCCCGTGCTGATGAGGGTTTTCATAAATTAATTCATGTTTATTTTTCATAAAAATAATAAAACTGTTGAATGTGAACGCAGTACAAAGCACGAAAAATATTAATAATACAGAAATTGAATGAGGTTCAGCTTTTGTCCTCGGGTGTTGGGATACACCAAAATTCAAGAAAAACTAACAAAAAACAAAAGTATACAAAAGACAAAACGTCCGGTAGTGATGAATGTAATATCCCACGAATCTTCACGTGCTTCCTACTACGGATGCGAACCAAACCGAGCTGAGCTCTAATTATTCTTTTAAGTTCGAGTCAATTTATACGAACCCCAAATAAGAAAACTATGGCTCGAGTTTGATTCAATTTGTGTTGGTACGTTGGCTCAAGCTCAGAAAATGAGAAAATAAAACATAAATTTGAAAATTCAAAACACACATCCAAACCGGGATATCTAATTTGTATTTTGACAAGAGTTTAAACTTTGAAGTGAAATCCAAATCCAAAAGGCATATTTCAAGTGGAGAAGAAAACCAAACCCAGATCTGCATTTTTAGATCTCATTTAATATGATGTATATCGTAATATAAAAGTTTAAATTAGTTATTTTGTATTCAATAAATAGAGAAAATTATTGTTCTACCAATAACATAAATTTTCAGGATTTGACATGTAAATATTTTGAAAACACAGGGTTCCCGGTGTTAATTTTCATAACACAGGGTTTTTTATACCAATTTGAATTAACACAGGGGGTATGATGTAAATAACTCAATAAAAAATGGAGCCCAAATCATATCAGTCATGATGATAATAATAATAATAATAATAATAATAATAATAATAATAATAATAATATAGAAGAATATAAAAAAGATAATTAAGAAATAAAAATATGAGGGAAAAAAGATAAAACAATTAAGATGGAAAAAATTAACCTTATGTGAGAGAAAATGAGAGTTAAAGATAATACGTGAATAAATTAAATGAAAATAAAAGAATTTAAAAGTCGTGGCAGGAAAAAGAGTTCAAGATCGAAAAGGAAGAGTTCAAGAGTCGAAAAGGTTTGCATTTTCCTAACGCTTAATATAATAGTGATCGGTTAAAAACTAAGGACCGTGACGTGGATCCACATGTCCTAACAAGAGAGTCCTATGCGCCCCCTGTGGGCCCCTCTCTGTCAGGTCATCTTCTCGATCCAGCATTCTTTACCCCTCGAACCAGCACTTGATCAATACCTAGGAGAAGTCGTGCTCCCATCGCCCGTAGGTCGCACCCATTCCGACCAAGGGCCACTCTCGACCCAGAGATTACCCCGAACCAGGAACTGCGCCGACCTAGTGTGCACAGGGATAGTCGCATTAAATCCGGTCACCCTTCCCTGTAGTACGCATTAAATGCAGCCCACGTCGAGTACAGAACCTGTGGCATCTCTGTAGAAACAGGCGCACAGTGTTTTATTGTCTGATCTCCTGTCACCCTCCCTACATCAGGCAAGATCTACACTTTCCTTAGAGTGAACTTTCACACACCAGGCTCTCTCTTTGCGATATAAACACCTGCTTATCAATCACAAGGGTAAGTTTTCCTAAACACACCAGTTTCCTTAATTACTTCCTTCGCATTCCCGACCTATACCATCATTTGACTTGAGCATCGGAATGCGAGTACGACCCACCCCATATTCCCCCCCCCCCCCGGCCTTCTAGTTCAAGTTTATTCTTCTTTTCCAGCTCAAGCAATCCAGAGTCCTTTTGACTATACAAATTTTTGGGTGATTAGGAGTCCTAATCTGCAGTCCAGTGTATAACTAGATTTTGACCCCATCAAATAGTATGGATTAGGACACGTTATGTGTGTGGTGAAGAGAAACAAATAAATTAAAATATAAATAAATAAAAAGAGGGAAATTTTTGACAAAACTTTCTGTTTTACTAAAAAATTTTAATTAACTCGCTAATTCAAATAAATTTTCAGTTTGCTTCCTAATAATATAAATTGTCTATTTTACCCTTAATTTTCTTACTATGAAGTATTTACATTTAAGTTTGTAGAACTATCTTTAAATTTTAAAGAACTATTGTGATACGCAGTAGTTGGTGACCGAATAATGAGCATTTATGTTAATATAAGGTATTCACTTATGTATTTATAGAACTATATCTGCATTTTGACAAAATATTGTATTATTTAGTAACTAGTAATTGACGATTAATGAAGGATGTTTTTCTTCGTATGAAGTATTTTTATTCGAATTTGTAAAACTATATCTAAATATTGAGGAATTCTTGTATTATGCAGCCGTTAGATGTTAAATGAATAATATTTATCTTAATATTAAAGATTTACATTTGAATTTTGAGCATTATATATGAACCTTAAGGAACTATTGTTTTATACAACCGTTAGTTATTAAATAAAGAACTTTTCTTTGAATATATATAATAAAAGTATGCAATTGGGAATTATATGTAAATATTGAGGAACTGTTGTGTTATGCAACTAAATGAAAAAATTTTCTCTTAATATGAAGTATCCACATTTAAATTTTGAGTATTATATATGAACTTTAAAAAACTATTATTTTATACAATCGTTAATGATCAAATAAAGAATTTTAATTTGAATATGACGTATAAGATTATACAATTGTGGAATTATATTTAAATTTTGAAGAATTAACGTGTCATTCAGCAATATGGCTAAACAAAGGATATATAATTAGGTAATTTTAGAATAATTAGGTGGTTAACTAAAAAAGTTATTAGATTGGGGAGTATACTAGTTAAAAACTTAAATCCTATTTAGGATCAAACTCAAAATATCCGAAAATAGAGATCAATCAAAAAACCACAAATAGACATCACGCTTAATAAAAGTGTATAGATTATCTTTTTAATATATTATATAAATATAT
>JBBMKE010369919.1:0-13019 GCA_037834125.1 Lippia alba | reverse complement strand
TATTTAATATTATCTCTTCAAAAAAATAAAGAGATAATTATTAAATAAAGTTTGACTTGAACCACAAGTCTTCAATCCCACACATATATAAAGGGGTCATGGGGTGGTTCATTTAACACAACAACTCAACACGATTCCGAGAGAAGCTAAAAACCTCTCTACGAGTTCAAGAGAGGCTAAAAACCTCTCTACAAGTTCAAGAAAGGCTAAAAACCTTTCGACGGAGTTCTAAGGCGTTCAAAGGCGTTCTTTCCCCGAAGTCATCAAATAAAGACGTTTGATCCGTAATCAAGGCGTTATACCAACGAATCGGCGTTATATTCAAGCTAGATCCACGGTGTCATGGTGAATCGGCGTCACATTAAAATCAAATCCACGGAGTTACCGACGAGTTCATCGGTGTTCTTGGCGGAGTTCTCCAAAATCTCACGTTTGATTCGTAAATAAGTCGAAAGACCTACGAATTAACGTTCAAGTCCCTCAAAATCCGACGTTTGATTCGTAAATAAGTCGAAAGACCTACGAATTAACGTTCAAGTCCCTCAAAATCCAACGTTTGATTCGTAAATAAGTCGAAAGACCTATGAATTAGCATTTTTCAAGTTCAAGTCCCTCGAAAACCAACGTTTAATTCGTAAATAAGTCGAAAGACCTACGAATTAACATTATTGAAGTCCAAATTCGAAGTTAAAGAAGATATAACCACCAAGTTCATCAAGAACCGGTTGAAGATTCCAACAACTTGAAGTTCTAAGGAAGAATCAGAGGATCAAAGTGAAGATTGAAGACCCACTTTTACTTAAATTCTCAAATACTTTGTATTATCTATTCGATATTAACTAAAAATAATAAAGACGAATTTTTAGTGCAAACAATTACTAAATATGAATATATAAATATATAAATCGGTCTAAGGAGCCGTAGGGTTAGAGTGAGGGCCTCCCTTCATAAATAAACCACCAAGAAAGGAAAACTCAAACACAGGCACAAAGTCAATCGCTCAAAAGAAACAACCAACAAATAGGTTCATGAAACACACAAAGCATGAGCAGCTTAAGAAATAACCCAAGCACACGCCCCCACACAGTCACATTCGAGGACAAAAAGCCATTCAAAGCCACGACAATCGAATTAGCAGTCACAACCTAGGTCACGACAACCGAGTCAATCATCATTCAAGGGAGAGATTTAAACTAACCCGAAACAATGATTTATTCCCGTTCTGACTGACCTGAGAGTGCTACTTAAAAAATATATTATAGATAGTTTTTGAATGATAAGAATATTTTGAGATAAAAAATAATGTAACTATGAAGTATATAATTATATTGTTAACATATACTAATTATTTTTAATTATACTTTGTACTTTTGTTTGTTCGTACTTCATATATAATGTTTTATTATTTTTATCGATAGTAATAATTTTTAATTGTAATAATTCCACCATAATTATAATATTATTTCTCAACGAACCCGGCAAGTCTCCGCCCTGGAGAAACTGTACAAAAGACACACATGCATTTGTGAGACTCAAGACTCCACATGAACCAAATAAAATGCTCGGAAATGTTATGTTATGATAGGAGATGCATACAAGGTTATAATAATGTCATGGAGATGCATCAAGTTAAACGGCAGTTTCGGTCTGGCGCACTTTTCAAATTTGACTGTAGCAAACGACCGTTTGGTTTTCACGTTAAATTTCAAAATAGCCGTTTGGACAAGCATTTCTGTCACAGAATTGAACGGTCGTTTCCGTTTTGAACTAATTTTTGAAACGGCCGTTCTGGGTGATGAAAATCGTTAAAGACGCATTTTAAACGGCCGTTTGGGATTTCTTTGTAAACCTAAAATGGTTGTTTGGAAGCTCTCGGGTTCCAGACCTGAGAATCGAAACGGCCATTTGCACTTTTAACTACAACTCAAAACGGCCGTTTCGAGGGCTGCTGTAAGTTTTTCGAATTTTTTACTTTTGCATTTCGATTTCTTTGCTCCCGAAACACCTTTATATGTCTTTTATGTATACTTAATTGGTGTTTTCTTGCTTCGTTGGCATTATTTGACTTGTTTATGCTTGAGCTTGTTTTTCTTGTGCCTTTTGTGATTTAATATGACCTATTTGAATAATTTATGACTTAATTTGACATGAGGCTCCAAGATATGAATCAATATGACTTGAGTGTTGCATTATGCATCTCATTTGCATCCATTTTTATTCATAAGCATTGACGGGCATCTATTTGGTCCATATTTGAGTCTAAGCCTCAGGTTGCATCTCTTTTGTTTCAGAGCCTCTTCAGGACGATCACGAGACCGGGGTTTAGGTGGTTATTGTCGCCCGTTTGATCCTGTTCCGCTTCTTTTGATCCAAGGTGAGGGTTAGGATTTTCTTATAGTTGAAACCTATGACCTTTATGTGATTGATTTCCTACCCTACTTGTAGTATTATACTTATATGAATAAATATGAGTGTTTATGATATGATTATGAATCTTATGAACCTTCTTCTGAGCTTTGGAAATCGGTATCAACATGAGTATATGTAAGCTTATGTTTTTTAATCCTTTGGTAAATTTCCTTTGAATCTAGCTAGTTGGTGCCCTGAAAGATGGAATTATGGTATGATTTGGAAATGTGGGCCCTAAAGGTGTGGGTAAGGGAGGCCCAGTGCGATAATTGGGGTCGCCAGTTATCACCCCTATGCACACGCTCCTTTGAAGTTCTACGTGCGACTCTGAGGGAGATGGAGAAGGCATAGTTCTTTGAGCCCTTGGTGTATTACCGGGGAAGGAATGGTGTGGGTTAGCTATCCCGCATGTATTTGAATCAATATGGGTGGAGAGGGTTTGACTCCTGAACATCAAGAAGTTATGGGTGAATTGAATTTATGAATTTATGAGTTTATACGATTCCCAGAGTTAGGGGTGGTCCGTTCTCGCCGGACTTTTGATTCTCTTATTTTGGTAATTATGAATCGAGATAGGATTTGGATTAAGTATTAATACGTTTCTTTTGAAAAATGATTTGGTATGTAAAAACCTAGCTCGGTTCATGATTGACTCCATTTGATTTTACGTGCTTTGCTATATATATATGTATTTATGGTGTGGGTGTACGTTTAGCCCCCTCAATCAGTCGAGCAGTTAGACTGACTCCCCTTTCATTTTTCCCACCTTAGTGCAGGTTGCTCGAGCTAGGCGGGGAAGTGCGTCTTGTGGTCGTACTAGCTTGTTTAGGTCGAGTTGCATCATATTCGTTTTGTCTTGAGATACTTGTACTCCTTATTTATGCTTTTTTTTGGGCAAATATTATTGTCTATTTTGGCCCGGTGTGGCATTGTGATAGATTGATATGTTGGTTTCTATGCATGATCTTGGTTTTGCTTTCGCTTTTGATTGACTGTTTCGTGCACTTTGTTTTGTCTAGCCTCGCTTAACATAGAGTGTGCGTATAGGTCCATGTTCGCTTGGACTTGGATTCATGTATGGACTTCCATTTCATATGTGGATTCGGGTTCAGGTACGGGGGATGTGGATGACCCACGCTTGGGCGTCGCAAGTTATATACTTCACATAAGCATGCAAATGGCCTAACTCTCAAAACTTACACGCGTGTCGAGTGTACATGTACGATGAAAACATGGAGCATCACATTGCAACATACGAAATTATTATCACAATGATTTCTTAAAGTATGATTTTTTTTATTTTAAAATGAATAGAACTAATATTGCATACTTCAAGATCCACTAGATCAAGACATCAAGAAAAGAGTTTCTTGGATTGAGATCAAATGGATATGAAACGTACTTAGTTTTAAGACTGATATTATTAGGGTTCTAATTATTCTCTTGCCCTAGATCTTGGTTGAGAGATGAGGTGAAGGAGGATTGTATCTCACGTTAATCAATGACTTAAAAGTTCTGCCGAATCGAGACATTCTTATTCAGCTAGGGGTTAAACACCTGTTGCTAGACTATGGTCGTTTAATATGTGGACTAAGAGTTGATTGAACTAATACAAGATTGGTTGACGGACACGTATATGTGACACGTGTAATTAACGTGAGTATGACACGTGTATGAGACACATCACGTTAATGTGTGTAGGTATTAAATAATTAACACATTATTAATTATTTAATGGACTTTAATTTAATTTTGAATTAATATTAAAGTCCTAATTGGAGAAATTAAGTCTAACAAATAATTAATTGAGAATTAATTAATTATTAGTTTTCAAGTTATTTACTATTTAATAAATAAAGTAAAAATAAATATACAAAAGAATTAGATATTTCTTACTCATCAAGTTGGTCAAAACTTAAGAGTTTGGGTCAAAGTTGGAAAGCTTTATTTCCAAGCAAGAATCAAGCTAGAGGGTTAGCAAAATCCTATCTCCTGTTGGAGAAATATTTTCAAAGCCCAAGCCCTATAAATAATGGGGTGTGAACCCCATTAAGGGTTGATAGAAAAATTTCTCCTTCTCCAAGAATTATAAACTAAACCCTTTAGAGCCTAAACACCGAATATAAAACTAGCATCCTCCCTGTTCGGATCATGATTGCGGTTGGTGGACTATTTCTCTAGAGGACTGTTTTCGTGGAGTCTTGAAAGATTCGATGGAGATTCGTGGGACTAAGAGAAATCACGCCCAAACTATAGTAAGGGATGCTGTAAAGATTTTTTCAATTACATATTCTGATTGAAAAAACACGCATTTATAGGGAATACGAAGTCAGTTTGTGAATTTGACACCTCGACGACACGATTTCTGAGGTTGTGCCTGGCTGATCAATCTTCGTCAAATTTGGGTTATGATGGGAGATTTAATCTTGCTTTTCTACTCTTGTTTCTTATTTTTTTCCTTACATATGTTATAGTACTAGTATGCTCATTCACATGATTTTGTGTCTAGGACTTTATGGAGTATAAAGTCGAAAGAAATGTTCGACGAACGGGGTTGCCATAACCGCATGAATTGCGTTTCAGGACAGCTCAAAACGTGTCTAGAAAACGACGATCATGTAAGTTCTTAATTTCTACGAATTTGAGAATAACAATTACGATTTTTCGATCTTGCTTAGTTGAATTTCTTTTTAAATTTTCATTAATTTCTGATTCTTTTTCCCAACAGGAAGAAAATGGGGTATATGAATGGACAAATTTGCCTTTAAAAAACTCACGCGTAAGTCACTTGTATGACTTACGCCAAAATATTCCAAGAATATGCCACTGGAAATGTTATAAATGGGCAAAGTGTTAAGTTTTGCAAAGGTAGGGGAGAGGGGGGAGGCGAACGCCCCGATCGAAAGAATAGGGGGCACAATCCCGCCCTTCCCCCCTCCCCCCCCCTGGTGATGCCCGAGCGTGGGTCATTCACATCTCCCGCACTTAGATCCAAATCTACATACGAAATGGGCTTCCGTACATAAATCCAAATCAAAGAGAACGGAGACCTACACTCACACACTAAGCTAAGCGGGGCTAAAACCAATAGAGCATACGTAAAGCAAGTAAACAAATAAATGCGAAAGCAAAAAGGATCACATACAAAGCTCGGGAAGAGCACAACACATATATACAACGCCCATGGGGCCAAAATAATATCAAGTATCTAATTCTCATAAAAAGTATCCCAAAATATCAAAGTAAATACATATGATGTGCAACTCGACCTAGAACACTAAGTATGACACACAGACGCACTTTCCTGCCTAGCTCGAGACCAGAACCTGTACTAAAGGGGGGAAAAAGAGAGAGAGTCAGTCTAATGGCTCGACTGAGTGAGGGGGCTAACGCACGCCCATACCGAATATAGATATATCAAATAACAAAGTGATGATAATAAACCGAGCGAGGATTTACCCAAAATATTTCGAAAGAGTCTGATATATATATATATATATATATATATATCAAATTCTTATTTCAATTCACAATTATCGTTTACAAAGTGAATTAACTTCCGGCGATTTCGGACTTCCCACCTCCTTCTCAAATATCACACAAATTAAATAACAAACTCAATCCAACCACTACTTCACGACATTCGGGAATCAAACCCTCACTACCTAAATACAAATACGTAAGGGGTTGCGAACCCACAATACGCTATCTCCGGTTACTCACCGAAGGCTCAAGGTACACACGCCTTCCCAACTTCCAGAGTCGCACATGTATACCTCAAATGGAATTACGCATAGGTCAAACCCAACGACCCTTGTCGTACCGGGGCTCCTTACCCATAATTTCGGGGCCCAACAAATCATACCAAACCAAAGTTCCATCTTTCAGGGCACATCTCGCTCAAAGGAACAAATTACAAAAAAGGGATTTTCAAAACAAAGCTTACATATGTCTATTCATATATCAATTTCATCAAAACCCTCAAAGTAGTCCACAAGTCCATAATCATATCCTAAACACCCATAATAGATAGATATATAAGATATAATCGCATACGAGTTGAGAAATCAATAAACAATAGACCATAGGTTGCTTAACTAGTACAAATATCCTAAACCTCACCTGTGACAGAAAGAAGTAGAATCGGAAGCAAGCGAATAAGGACCATCGAGACCTCGGGCTCAGTAGTATCCGGACTCGACTCTGAAACACAAAAAGGATACAAAACTCGAGACTTAGACTCAAAATGTACCAAATATAACGCGTGAAATGCATAGCATACATGAGATGAATAAATATGCTCAAATGTTTCCAAATCAAACACATATTCACCCCAAAATGCAAACTCATACATAAACAAGTCATACAACAAATGCAAAGCATGAAAGTAGCTTATTAAAGCTCAAAAATAACATATAAAGGTGTTTCGAGATCACAGGAGTCGAACGGCAAAAGTCAAAAAATCACTTTTGTCATAGCGGGTCTCGAAACGACCGTTTCGAGTCTTAGAACAAATTGCAAATGGCCGTTTCGAGGCCCGGGTCTGGAACCCGAGAGCTTTGAAATGGCTGTTTTGGATTTACAAAGGGATTCCAAATGGCCGTTTCAAATGCATCTGTAACGAAATTTGAGAACCGGAGCGGTCGTTTCGAAATCCAGTTCAAAATGGAAACGATCGTTCCAAAACCTTCTGTGATAAATTTTCCTTCTCAAATGGTCGTTTCCAATTATAACGTGAAAACCAAACAGCAGTTTGGTAGAGACAATTCAAAAATCCTGCTAGGCCGAAAGGACCGTTTCCAAAATGCACTAAAGGCCGAAACGACCGTTTCGGTCCAAAAATCTGGGCAGGTAGGTTGCGGGAAAATAGGGTACCGAGCCAATTCTCCAAAAACACCAAATATCTCCCAAGCAATCACAACAACAACACTTCAATATGCAACGATAATCGTAAAAGAAGCAAATGCATCAAGGTTCATGCTCCAAAAGCTCAAATATGCAAAACCCATGAAAATGCATTTCAAACTCATAAATGAAATGTATCATAAATGCAATCTCCTAACCATAAACCATGAATTTAATACATCACATAGGTCATATAGATTACATAAATGAAGTTCCCACTCATGCCAATCAGTCCAAGCATAAAAAATGCACCTATTGGGTTACAAACCCTTACTATTAATTACATAATACAAACTCAAGCATAAACAAAAAACCAAGGGAGAAACAATTGGTCAAATGAAAGTAGAGATCATGGAGATTCCAAAACTTACTTCGGATCGAAAAATGACGAAGAAACGAATCGTGAATGAGCTTGTGAAGGTTGGAGCTTGGATGGCTTCTTCTTCTCTTCTTCTCTTTTGCCTTAATATGTTTTGGGTGAAATGAAGAAGAAAGAAAAGCTCCAAGACTTTACGTCTTTGGGTCCGGTTCGGTTCAAGGTTTTCCCGATTTATTTATATCGATTTTCAAAAGCTTGGCTCGATTCCAAAATCCCCAAAACCTCCAAAACTCAAAGAAGTCACATAATCACAATTAAATCACATAATTCAAAAAATTTCTATCCTAAACGCAATTAGAAATTAAATCACATATTGTACCTTTACCGATCAAAGAACGGGGTGACGCACACCCTCTCCACCCAACATGGGCCCAAGGTTGGGGGTGAGTGGAATTAGCCCATATCCAATTATATAGTGATTTGAAAGTTCATATCTATAAAGCTGAGATCAGAAAATCAGATTTATACCTAACAAAAGGAAAATGGTTGGCGGCGGCGAGAGGGGCTAACAGAGATGGCACGTGTTGGCCTGCAAGTTCATCGCCTCGGAGAAGCAGCGACTGCACTTATTGTAGGAATGTTTGGCCCACTGCTTGTGAACATCCCTGTTGTGGATCTGAAGGTCCTTCAACCGATCAAAGTACTGAAGGTGGTGTCCATCATTATCACAAAAGAAACTCGACACATTCCATGTGACGCACTCAATCGAGATTTTCTTATTGGCGACCGCATTGACCACGGCTTGCACAGTTGGGAAATAGTGAACATTGACGGAATGCTTGAGCACATCTACCGTTTTAACCCTCGAAATGAGGTAACTGCTGTTATAATCCTCCATCCATCCTGATTCTATATCCTCCGCTATGCACTCTATATCCTCCAAACTCGACATTTTTGCGATTTTCAAGGGAGACAGAGAGGAGGAGAAATAGGGTTTATAGTTTTCGAGGACACAGAGAAGAGATTTATTGTAGAAGTATGAATAATTCTAGCCCTAATTCATTTACTGATATGAATTAGCCATTAGGCATGTTAGTGGGCCTTCACATGCCTAATTTCTTATTTACCTTTCGTGGGCTAAAGCCCATGTGATGAAGTGTGACATCCCGACTTTCTGCACGTACAGGTTCGTACCATGTGTGGGTAGTTTTTTTATTTATTTATTTTGCATTAATTCTCTTAATTAATTGATGAATTATATTCTTGATTTTATTCCTAATTGAACTACTTGAACAATTTGAATATATGTGATAGTTGAACGTTTGTCGATCGCGGAATACGTATTTTATGAATTTGAATTCCCGACCATGCCAAATGTGAATTATATAATTCTTGGACCTATTTGTATGACTTAAATTATGTTTGGGTTGTTGTGTAATTTAGTTTGGACTCAATTTTCCTCTTTTTGAATGTTTTGGGGCCATTTGGTAATTATGACCTTTTGAGTTCTTAGGTCATTTCTTGAGCTCGGGGGTGTTCCAACGACTATGGGAATTTAACACTATGATTTTCACAGTCGTTGGAAATGAGGGAAATAGTAGTGAGCTACTGCCTCATTTCCACGGTCGTGGGAAATGAAGCATTAAAAACCCAAGGTCGGTGGAACCCTCCAGTGTCACCGGCCGCTTCATTTTGTCGTTTTCTCACTTCTCGTAACTTGTATGCTTCTCTCCCACTCCCAGGGACGGAGCCAGGATTTTACGAGAGGGGGACGAAATTTTAAAAAAATATATAATATTTTTTATTAAATAAATATTTTTTTATTGAAATAAAAAATTATTTTATTCAATATATATAAATAAAATAAGTATAACTAGTTTTAACTTATTATTTTGTAGTTAAAGACTCAATTAAGTATATAATAGGTCCATTGCTAGGTTTCTTGAAGTAAAAATCCAAATTCCTTTTACTTACAGTGTCTATATAAATTCTAAAAAATTAAATAAAATAATAATATCAAATAACAAAAGACATAAAAAAAATAAAAAATCATTTATCTTTAACACTAATAGTCATAGTCTCATAGAGATAAAGATAACTATAGTTAATAAATTAATTACAAACATTATTTACAATTTAAAAAAAAAAATCTAAAATTACTATTTAAGATACATTTTTAACCTAAATAACTTATCTATAATAAAATTAAAATTAAAATTAGCACAATTATTTTTATAATAAAACACAATCTAAAATTACTATTTTGATATAATTTCCTAACTAAAAAAATCTATCTATAATAAAAACTAAAATTAACATAGTTATCTCAATAATAAATAAAGATACATAACTCATATCAATACTAAATTATCTAAAATTAAACACGTATATTATCTAAAATTATTATCTACACTTAATTATCTACAATTAAATAAAGTATATTATCTAAAATTATTATGTAAAATCACACGCACTTATAATTGTCTTTATCCTATTCTTATAAATATAAATTTATGATATTTCCTCAAAATATAGAATTCTACTAATATCTAAATTATCAAAACTAGATCACACGTACTTATCTTTAATCTATTTTTCTTAAAATATTGAACTATTTTATAATTAACAAATTAATCATAAATTTTATTTAAATAATACAAAACAAAACAAAATTAAATATAAGTTAATATTACCACGATCAACTTCTTTTTTCACAATTATAAGTTGAGTAGAAGCAAAAATGAAGAACAGAAAAATGAAACAAGAAGAAGTAGAGAGAGAAAAAAAAGATTATAAAAGAGGAAAAAGATGTAGAGAGAAAAAAAGAAAAAGGTTAATTTGAAATTTTTTTAGTATCCAAAGAATATCAAAAGACTTTTATTGGGAACCGAATAAGTAAAAAGTGTATTTTGATTGAGAAAAGTGATAAGAATTAAAGTAAATTAATAATGAAAATAAATTCTCACTATTATAATTGGTGAATTGTAAATTTTATTATGGGGAGGGGGCGAATTTATAAATTAAGGAGGGAAAGGGGGCAAATTTATAAATTTAGGGGGGGACAAAATAATAAAAACTTGAAAATTTAGGTATAAAAATAATTTTTTTAAAAATTTGGGGGAGGGGGGGGGGGCAGGGGCCACCCCATGCCCCCTGGCTCCGTCTCTGCCCACCCCCATTATGACTCCTAAGCATTCCTAATATGTTATATTATGTGTTCCCTTACTTGTGTTGAAATTTGGTATGATTTCGAGTTCGTTTGTCCGGGATTTGGTTCATTATTCTTTATTTGGTACGTTTATGCACTTCATATGTATCCATTGCATTTATGTGCATAGCCGATCGTTTATTTGGTACATATTGAGTCTAAATTCAACTCTTGTTGTTTGTTTTGTTCAGAGGTTGGTCCCGAAGGTGACGAAACTATCCCATAGGCGTCCGGTTATATCCTTTTGTCTCCACTACGCACTTCACAAGGTGAGGTTTTGTTCTTTTAGTTAATTCGACCTAAAACCCTATATGATTTGAAGCCCGTATGCGAGATACGTATAATGTATATTAGATAAATGCTTGATGTATATGTTGGAATTTGTCCCATTTGTCTTGGGTATTGAAAAATGTTTTTATAGATACGTATGAACTATTTTCACTTCGTTCTTTGAAATTGGAGTTAAGTGTGTGTGGGTGCGACAGTTTGAGCTTTGAAAGAAAGACTTTGTTGGTTTGTGATTTGTTTGGGCCCCGGAGGATGGTATGGCATCTCTGGACGGCCGAAGGGTCGCCGAGCTCCCCCATCAACATTCTCCACTTTGAGAGGTTTGCCTAACCCTAGGAGTTTGGGAAAGGGCTTTCCTCTTGAGCCGGTGGTCACCCCGCTGAAGGTTTTAGGGAGGTAATTGAACCCTGTGTTGTGTGTTTGCCGATAGTTAGGGCCGTCAAACCTTCTATCACCCGGAGTTGGTTGGTTTGTTTGTGTATTTGGTTTTCTTTTGTTCGAATTTTGAGGAGTTGGAGTTTGGACTCGTACTCGCCGAGTCGTGGGTGTGTGTTTGAATCTATGGAACGAGGATGGATTTATAATTATCTAAAATGTGGTGATTTAGCCTCCGGCCCTTCCCTTATCTTCAAATTATATATATCAATTATTATGGGAAATTATTTTGGCGTGCAAAAACCATTCTCGGGCCATGGATTGTTTAAGTTTGATAAGTGCTTTGCTCTATACTTATATTGGGTACGTGTATTAGCCCCTCACTAGTCTTTAGGACTAACCCTCATTTGTGTTTTCTTTTCTTTCCCTTCTTTTGAGTTTTCAGGTACACTAGGAGTTGAGCTGGGTAGCAAGTTTGTCCTAGAGTCTCACTTGTGGTTTAGCTCGAGTCTCATGCATCGTAGTGGTTATCTTTTGTATTTAAGAACTTTTTTATGATGGAGATTTGATACTTCATTATTATTTTGGCCTTGGATGGGCATTTGTACATTGATGTATATTATATCAAGCTAGTTGGAGACTCGATATGAATTTGTGATCTTGGGTTTTGAATGTTGGTTTATATTTATCGCTTCCGCATTTACTTGTTTTGATTCGCACTCTGATTGAGGGTCTAGACCACCTAGCTTAGGGGTGAGTTTTTGTTTGTCACCCATTCTCTATTGTTTGATACGTGTGCAGATTTTTTATTTTGTTACACGTGTCAAACTCTAGTGCGGGGGATGTTGTAGCACCTCCCCTGGTACTACAACCCCCGCACCACAGCACTTCCCAAGTAAAGGATAGGTCATTTACCCAAGAAATACTACGGCGAACGGTTAGGTAATATTTAAGTAGAGTGTGTGAAAATAATGCAGTGGAAGATAGCGATTGAAAACATTGCCAATAAATGGGGATGGTAACATGATATGAGCAAGAGTTACTAAATTGAGGCAATTGACACAATAAAAAGTGTAAAGGTATAAAAGATAAGACTAATTGATTTGGAATATGGCGTGATTAGAATTAGGAACCTTAGAGTCAACACCTTAATACTCCAAGATACCACTAGTTGTCGTTCCTTTGAATCTTGAAATCATGGATTTTAAAATAGGCGAGGTGTTAGTCAAAGTGACTAAGTGAAAGGTTATGGTAATTTATAGATATACGTATAAACATAAGTATATAAATATAGGATCAAGATGATCTTGATCTAAATAATGAAAATAGGATATAGCAATTTGAAACGGTTCATAATAATTGTTAAAGTAGGGATATGGGTAATGTGAAATATTTGTAGAAATATAAACCGTTTGTAATAATAAACTTTAATGCCCGTAAGCTAGGCCTCTTCACCCGAACTCCTTAAAATATTTGGTAAAACAGTACCGAGCTGATCAAGGCTCCGATACTTTA
>JBBMKE010369809.1:0-13020 GCA_037834125.1 Lippia alba | reverse complement strand
AGATTGTCTGTGATTACATAAGGAAAAGTCCAAAGCGGATATTACAATCGGCTTTCTAGGGCACTATTCCTAACAACCGTCGCACTGAATCTCAAGGGTGTAGGGACCTCCGGGCGTGCAGTAGAAGAGGAGCCCGCGAAGAGGAAGAGGAAGGGAAAGGAACCTCTAACAAAGGTGCGAGGATCAAACCCTCACAAAACAGAGAAGACCCCCAGCGAGATTAAATCCACGATGACTCAGAAGGAGGTGGACAAATTGATAGACGATATGTACTAGGCCCCGAAACTGTGGGTTCGTATAGCTGGCGAGAACGATCGCGCCAATAACCCTCCCGAGGGATACACGACGGTGTATAGGGAAGCAATTACGTTGGGAGGTCTGCGGTTTCCTATCCCTCGGGAAGTAAGCGATATCCTCAACTTCTTGAACCTATGTCCTTCGCAGATTTTGCCTAATGGGATCGCCTTTATTAACTCCTACATGGCCCTGATGAAGGCTACCGGTCGAGAACCCTCTACAGCCAACTTCATCAAGCTCTTCCAAGTAGCCAGGTCCCCACGCTCGTCACCAGTGGACGATTTCTACTACATCACTGCTAAGAGGTTCATGAAGATTATTAATTCCTCGAAGGATTCCCTCGACGAGACGTGGAAGGGAAAGCACTTCTTTGTTGGCGGGCCTGTTGAGCTGTTCGGGGCGACCATGAGATGGGTGATGCACGAAGATGGGCCTCTGGAGAGAAAGATCTCCCGCACCGGCTTTTGAGGGTTGGGCCAAGAGTCTGGCCTTCGCAATAAAATCTGAACACCTACGTGGAGATGGGAGAATTGCTGCAAAATGAGGAGTCCTTATTCCGTTTCGGACTCTCAGCTCACCCCAGATTGATTGAAAACCCTCCCACGGCTACCATGGAGAAAGATGGTTAGATCTAGTAACTAACTTCCTACTAACTTACTGACTCTGAATATAGCGATAGATATTGTCCTTAAAGTTTTTGTTTGCTTCTTCTCTTTTTCCCTTAATTGTTGTCCTGATGCTCAGCTTTTGATTTCTGATGCAGCTGTTGAAGTACTGATGGAAGGCAGAGCTGCTGCAAGTATTGTCGCCCTCTTGAAGGCAAAGGCCTTGAACGCTACTGCCTCGAAGGGTCAGGAGGCAGTTGTCCCCCAAAAAAAAAGCCAATCTGACGGACGTCCTTGGTTCCAAGGGTCAAGATGCCCAAGCTGATCCTTCGAAGAAAAAGAGAAAGCTGGTAAAAGCGGCGCAGCCAGGCGCTAAGAACTCTCGAGGGGCGGCGTCGGGGCCCATTTCAAAGATGTCGCTGAGGGACGCTCGGCCCCTTCAAGAAAGAACAGAAGGATGCCAGATACTAGGCGGGTGTCCGGTAAGGGGAAGAAGGTTATAGTTGGACTCATCGAACATAATGATGGCCACACTTCTTCCTCGGAGGAGGAGCACTACTGGCAGTTCGAGCGTCAAAGTGACGCTCGCTACCAGAGGTCCGCGAAAGATGGGCCTTGATGTTGAAGAAAAGCTTGGGCTCGCAGATGATCAGCTCTGGCGTGGTGGACCAAGTCCTATTTACTGGGGATCACGTCATTTTGAACGAGCAGCCCATAGAGGAGGTTATGGCAGATGCAAGCCATGCTCTAATTGCTGTAACTAGGCTTTGCTCATACTTTCTTCCCTCGAAATTGTATGTTTGTTTCAGTATTCTTGGCTAAGTATTAACCCTTCGTGCAGGAGGTGCTGCCAAGACTGAAGAATATGGAGAGGCGCGTCAAGGCTTACGCCGAGTGCAAGACCAAGTATAAGAGGCTGCACAGGGTTAACGATCCAGTGATTCTCCAATAGCAATGTACTGAGCTGAAGGCCGAATGTGGGTTCTTGCAAGCTTCCCTCGCAGATAGAAACACTCGCCTCACCAACCTTGAGGAGAAGATGACAACCATGAGCCAGAAGCACAAGAAAGAAGCGGAGGAGTGGATCAAGAAGGAGGAGAAATACAAGCTAACCATTGCCAATCAGGAGAAGAAATTGAGCGAGGTGAGCACCACACTTAAGGAGATTCAGTTGCAATACTCTATTATTGAGGTGAGGACGACTAAGGAGGCGGTCGCGAAGTTCGTACGCTCAAAGGCGTTTGACTTCCTTACCAACCTGCACTGCTTCGCCACGATCCAGATGTTCTTTTGGAAGGGCATCGACCAATTGGTAAAGCTAGGACTGGCTCGCTCTGTCCAATGCTCGTGAGCATCCTAAGTTGGACATGGAACTTGACGAAAACTTGGAGAGGGTCCGTGGGGTGAGTGGGAATGTGACGGAGGCGAACATGATCGAGCCTCTCTATCAGGAGTTAGTTCATTCCATGCAAGCGAAATTCCTTGCTGAAAATAGGCCTCAAGAAGGGCGCATAACGCTCAATGGCGGGGCGACCCTGAATCCAACTCCTTTAGCCATGGCACTCCCGGAACCAGAAGCTCCTGCCTCCAATGCTCAAGCCAATGCTTCCAACGCTCCTGCTTCTTAGATCTCTCCTTTATGAATTCTGTTTTTAATACTTTCTTTGTACTTGAACAATTTTAATTTCCCTTTTGACTGTACTTATTCCTAAATTCTGTCAATCAACTCACTTAGTCTTTTGCGTATGAATGGATGTCAAACAGCTTTCCATAAGCATTGCCAGTTCTCAAATATTGTCAGCCCAGATGCTCGAATGTTTAAAGGTTCTGTAGATATGCTTGTATTGATTCTGTCATTGTTGAGTGATAGAGTCTCTCTTTTGGCTTGTGTGGGCTCGAGAGTGTATCTGCATGGGGATCACCCTGGCCACATGAGAGTAGGAAATCCGAATATCCCAAAAGTACATTAAGTATAGATGATCTTAGAGAATAAGGATTACCGTCTGCAAACGACTTAGAGAATGATATGGATTTCACCTAATGTTGCAATAAAGAACAATCCGCCAAAGAATTTCCAAACAAAGATCCGTCAAAAGATGAGAACTATCCTTCAAAGGATTCCAGTATGGTGATTCCTCGAAGGGTCATGAGCGTAGGCTGAGATCCAGTCCTTAAGCTTGTTTCACTCGTTCTCCTGCACACTGAGTCCACTCATTTAAGAGAGACTAGAGTGGTGGTAGGTGGTGCTATTTCGATGAGGAGTTTCCTCAATACGGAGTTTTAGCTTAATTATCCCTCGAAAATGAGGTGTTACCCGCGATAAGATAAGAGATAACTGAAAATGCATTAAGTAATTGCATTCCATGTTTTTCATTTCATTAAAGTGAGATACAACTTGTCCCGAGGGAAATTATACAATGCTCATACGTAGAATCTTCTGAGATTGCAAACATTCCACGGTCGGGGTAGACGCTTGCCTTGAAAAGTCTCTAGCAGGTAGGTGTTGTTCGCTCGTACCTGTATAACTTTGAAGGGGCCTTCCCAGTTGGGGTCCAACTTACCCACCTGGTTAGAGACCTCAACTTTCTTGAGAACTAGGTCTCCTAGTTGGAAGGTTCTCTCTCTGACACGTTTGTTGTACTATGAGGTGACCACTGCCTTGTATTTATGAATGCGAGCCCAAGCGGTATCATGTTTTTCATTGAGCAAGTCCAGTTCTACTGCTCGATTGCTGTCGTTAGCAATGGGCTCAAAATAGGCTACGCGTGCAGACTCTTGAGCGAGCTCTGCAGGTATCATTGCCTCAGACCCATCGTCAGAGCGTAGGGGGTCTCGCTTGTCACCGCTCGTGGGGTAGTCCAGTACGCCCAGAGGGCTCCCTGGAGCTCCTCGGCCCATTCACCCTTTTTACTCTCGAGCATCATTTTGAGATGCTGGAGTATGATCCTGTTGGTAACTTCGGCTTGACCGTTAGCCTGCAGATGGCCCACAGAGGTGAAGCGTTGTTCAATGCCCAACTCCGAGCACCAATCTCGAGTGCCTGCAGTGATGAACTGAGAGCCGTTGTCTGAGATAAGTACCCTCGGGATGCCGTAGCGACGGATGATGTTCTTCCAAATAAAGTCTCTAATGGTTCGGAAAGTGATTTTGGCGACAGCTTCTCCCTCGACCCATTTAGTGAAGTAGTCCACTGCTATGATGGCGAACTTCCGCTGTCCGACCGACATAGGAAGGGGTCCAACGATATCAATGCTCCATTGGTCGAAAGACCATGATACGTCGATAGGGATCATCTGGGCTGCCGGGAGCTGAGGGACGTTCGCATGAAATTGGCACTTAAGGGCATTTCTTGGAGTAAATGATGGCGTCCTGCGAGACTGAGAGCCAGTAGAATACACTCCTCAATACATTTTTGGCAAGAATTAGACCGCCAGAATGATTTCCACAACTACCACCTTATATGTGCTCTAACACTTCTTTAGCTAGTGAGGGTTTGAGACACCTCATGGGCAGTCCTTGGAACGAGCGTTTGAAGAGTCGTCCATCTTCATCCAGAGAGAACCTGGGAGCTTTGTTTCTTATCTTCCTTGCTTCCACTTTGTCGCTCGGGAAGGTTCCATTTTGGATGAATAAGATAACCGCTTCGAGCCAGCAAGGCTCGGAAGGGTCAATCATATTAACTTACCTCGGTAGTTTGTTTTCCTCTATTAGAGGCCCCTCGATTCTAAGGAAGGTGATCGCCCGCTCGCAAGCCCCATCGATGGATGACGCAAACTTTGAAAGGGCGTCTGCACGCTCGTTCTCCGCTTGCGGGACCTGTAGCAAGTGGAATTCCTTAAATTCGGCGATGATTTCCCTTGCTTTCTCCAAGTAACACACCATAGTGGTTTCTCGAGCTTCATATGTTCCATCAATTTGACTTGCAATCAATTGGGAATCTACGTAAGTTGTTATTCTGTTGGCTCCACTTTTTCAAGCGATTCTGAGCCCTTGGTAACTTGGAAGACAAGCTTGACTGCGAAATCCATTTCCGTTCCATGGGGATCCCTGAGGGTCACCCCGGCTCCCCCCTTGTGAGGTCGAGGAACCATCAGTGTGTAGCAATCACAAACCCTCATCTGCGAGTGATGGGGAATCCAACTTAAAGCGTTTTACCAAGAGATCCGCCACTGCCTGGGCTTGGATGGCTGTGCGTGGCTCGAAGCTGATGTCAAATTAGCTTAATTTAATGGACCAC
This sequence comes from Lippia alba, assembly GCA_037834125.1. Taxonomy (NCBI): domain Eukaryota; kingdom Viridiplantae; phylum Streptophyta; class Magnoliopsida; order Lamiales; family Verbenaceae; genus Lippia; species Lippia alba. The sequence goes on along the minus strand of JBBMKE010369809.1, from coordinate 7,881 downwards.
TTGATTAGCCTTCCGGAGACATCTGGCTTGGCCAAGACTTGCTTAAGGGGTTGATCAGTGAGCACCGTAATGGAGTGCGCTTGAAAATATGGCCTTAACCTTCGAGAAGCGTTGATAAGAGCAAAGGCAAACTTCTCAATTTATGCATAACATTTTTCTGCCCCTTGCAAGGTTTTGCTCAAATAATAATAGGAGGGTGTTTTCGCTCGCGTACTGCAACGAGCACTACACTAGTGGCTTCTGAGGAGACGGAGAGATAGATGTATAAATGCTCTCCTTCTACTGGTTTTGTCAAGAGTGGAGCACACGAGAGTTACTGTTTCATGCTTTGAAGGGATTTTTCGCACTCCGGGTTCCACTCGAAATTTCGAGCATTGCGCAGAATCTTGAAGAATGGTAGGTTTCTGTCAGCGGACCGAGAGATGAATCTGTTGAGGGAGATTATCTTTCCTACCAACACTTAAACCTCCCTGAAATTTCGAGGGGAAGGGATATCTAGAATTGCCTTGATCTTTTTAGGATTGACTTCAATCCCTCGTTGGCTTACTACGTAGCCAAGGAATTTCCCCCCTCGAATGCTAAAAGTACACTTGGAGGGGTTGCGCTTCATTCCATACTGTCATAAGATGCTGAACGCTCGGTTGAGATCATCCAAATACGAGCCTTGACGCTCGTTCTTCACAGTCATATCGTTGACATAGACCTCCATGGATTTTCCAATCTCTGGCTCGAACATCCTGTTGACGGGACGCTAATACGTGGTGCCAGTGCTTTTAAGACCAAATGGCATGACCAAAAAGCAATACATTCCTACATGCACAACAAAGAAAGTTTTGGAGCAATCCTCGGGGAGCCATGAATATTTGATAATACCCTCTGGAAGGCATCCATCATGCTCATAAGCTCGCATCCCGCAGTGGAATCCACTAATTGGTTAATCCGAGGCAGAGGATAGGGATCTTTAGGGCAAGCTTTGTTCAAGTCAGTGAAGTCATTGCACATACGCCACTTGTTTGCACTTTTTGGCACGAGAACGACGTTAGAGAGCCATTATGGGTATAGGATCTCTTTAATGTATTGAGCGTCGAGGAGCTTATTAACTTCTTCCTTAATGACCTGCTTTCGGAACCCGTGAACGTCCATCTTTTTCTACTTCATAGGCTTGAATGAAGGGTCAACATTAAGCCTGTGGACTATGACGCTCGGGTCAATGCCAGTGAGATTTAAAGCTTTCCAGACGAAGACATCCACATTCTCTCGAAGGAAGTCAATTATCATAACTTGGGCTGGACCTTCGAGGCTCGAGCCAATCTGAGTGGTCTTCTCGGGGTTGCCCGACTCTAACTCAATGGTGAGGTATTTCTTCGTTGGCTCAATTCTTACTTCGGGGTGTGGAGCTTCGAGCGCTCTTTTCTTGCCTGTGAGGCGACCGTCCGCCTCTTCCGCAGGTTGATCCTCTTCGCTATCAGAGGATTCGCCGACGGCTCCTGGGGGTGCACCGCTCGCAGGAGCCTTGGATCCTTTTTTCTTATTCTTTTTCTTGTAGAGCCTGGCCTTCTTTCTTTCGGGACCATCTTCGTCGAGCTTTAGAAAGTCGACTATCTTTTTCATGGAACCCTGTTGGATAGTTTGCTTTGGCTTGTGGCTACGCAGACATAGAATATACATTCCCAGGCCTCATTTACGTTGCATAAGACCTCTCCTGTTCCCTCAGGACTGGGGAACTTAATCTTCTGATGATAGGTAGAAATGACGGCTTTGAAGTCCACGAGGGCTGGTCGCCCAATTATGATGTTGTATGGCAAGTCTACCTCAACAACTGCATATAAGACATTCAAAGTTTTACGCTGTGGGGCGCGACCAAAAGAGGTGGCCAAGCGTATTTGTCAGCGAGGAACAATCTCGGAACCCCCAAAGCCGATGAGGGCTATTCTGAGGGGCTCGAGAAGGATGTTCGTAAGGTTCATTTTCGGAAAGTAGAGTAAGGCAAAACATTGAAAGAGCTTCCATTATCAACCAAGACTCTCTTTACAACGTGATTGTGTACGTCTATGCTAATCACCATGGGGCAATCAGAAGTTTCGCTGGCCCCATGTGGCGTTACAATATGCTCTAAATCCCTATCAGTGAAGCCAACAATATCATTTTCTGTCGAGCGCTGGCTGGCTTCCACGGAGTAGACAGCTTGCACTCTTTGGGATTTCTGGCCATAGCTCCTCACGAAGCGTCGACAGAAAGCGGTGGAGTCTCCCCCCGAGGATCCATCAGTGATCATATGGATGACTGCATAAGGCTGGTTCTCCAGCTCTCCAGCTTTCTGCTTCCCTCGGTGGCTTGCCTCGGGTGGTTGGCGAGGTGGGCTCCTTGAGCGTGAACTGCTCCCCCTTTCCTCGCGAGCGCGCTCATTGAAATGCTCGTCGAGCCTTTTAAGGGTCCTCACGAATTCTTTGAGGTGCCCCCCAGCGATGAGTCGATGGATCTCCGTCTTGAGTTGACGGCAGTAGTTCGTGTCATAGCCCTTCTGCTTGTGAAAGGCACAATACTTGCCCGAGCATCTCTGAGCCTCGATTTTTCTCATTTTTTGCGGTCGCTTGAAGAGTTTTTTATCCGCCAAGGAATAAATTTCAGCAATAGGTCTGTTGAGTGGAATACGCTCGCAGTCAGACCTTCGCGGTGGAGATGTGTTCTTCTTGGTGTGGGGTGGACTGCGGCGATGATCTTTTTTGTTTGGTGTGCCCCTCTCTAGGGCCCTTACCATTGGAGAGGGATTTGTCAGTGCTCGCTCCCAAGCCTGGTACATGTCTTCTAAAGTAAAATGAGAGTCAGCAATCTCCCTTAGAGCAAGCATGGTTTGGGGCTTCTGCTTTGCTACCTCCTCCATGAATTCTTTGCTGACGTACTTTTTCATGTTGATGGATTGGAAGAGTACGTGCTTGACGAAGACCATCGAGGGTTGTTCCACTAGTAGGACTTCCTTGTTGAACCGCCCCATAAAGGACCTGAGCGTCTCGTTGGGTCCTTGGACTTGTCGTTTGTTTTTTCAAATTAGCCTGAACTATGTGGTAGAGCATGGTTGTGTCGGGAGCCGGTGCTTTTAGGGAGTTGAAATGGCTAAGGAAGGCGTCTGTTAAATCTCCATACCCTTGGACTGAGCGCGGTGTACCATTCCTGGGCCATACTCTCGAGGGAGCTGATGAAGAGCTTAGCCCAATAGTGCAGGGAATGCTCATAGAGGTGCATCGAATGGGTGAAATGGTTGAGATGCTCTGTCGGGTCAGTGGTTCAATCGTACCTGTTGATGGATGTTGGGATTTTGCCCAATCCCGCTCGTGTCATGAGGACCTCATCAGCGAGGGGCGAGATCTCCAAGAGTTAGTAGTCCCCCCTATTTCTGTCATACTCCCTGCGATCCTTGTTGTGTTCCATTCTCTTGAGTTGAGGCGGTGGCTATAGCTCACAAGCGTCTTTGGCTCTAGACCCCTCGCCCCCTGAAGGGAGACTTGGGACCGTGCTCGAAAGAGCTGTTGTACAATGTCCTGGAGATTATTGAGCTGGTTCTGAACGTCGAGGAGTTGGGGGCTGACTTCATTCCTCGGGTTCTCCCTCCTTGAGACCCGGGACTGGACCTCTTCTTCTTCATTTTCTCTCCTAACCCTCTGCAGCTCGGCTCCGTTTAGCGGAGGAGGTGGAGGGAGTTGTTGATCAACCCTCGGGGGCCCGTCATTCCTAGGCGGAGGAGGCGGAAGTGTTGGCTGAGGTTGTTGTGCATTTTGCACAGGGGTTTGGTTGTTCTACGCGGCCTCAAGTGGATGTGCCCGTAATCCTCCTAGTGGCGGAGCCCCTGCATCCCTCGCTCCAGTAGGGAAGTACGTCGTGGTGAAGTGCTTCCAGGAGTTTTGAGTGGCCTGTGCTTCAAATTGGGCATAGATCGCCAGGAGTTGCTGGTTTGTCAATTGGGGCGGAGCTGAAGGTTCCCTACGTGGTAGGGTTATACCGTCGGGAGCATGTTGGGCACCATAGTGGCTACTATGCTCGGCATAGCTCCCTGGGAGAATCCCTGCATCATCCCTGGAAGTGTGAGCATGAGGCCCTGAGAGGGCATCATCAGGGAGATGAACGCTCTAGTGTTGGTGACTCCTATAGTAGTGTTGACGACGGCGGTTGCGCTCGTGGAAGTAGGAAGTGACGGAATAAGTGGAGTGCACCTTGAGTTGTTGTGGTGGTAGGATTCGCCAGATCCACCGTTAGATTCACACCCCCGACGGCGGCGGTGGTGGCAACAGTGGTGGCTCCACCCCCGGGAACCTCCTCATTGAGGGAGGGTCCCTCGGTTATCCGCAGTACTGGAATGTGTGGTAACCATATATAATAGTGATTCAAAGCACAATCAAAAGAGAATGAGATAGATTAAACTGGAAAACCAAATTTGGGAGGCACAGATGTTACTATTCACCTAGCTTATCGGAATTGAAGGCCGTAGGAGATGGTTTCCCACAAACGGCGTCAAAAATGATGGTGTCGGAATTGGCAAAGTATGAAATCAACACCAATCATTCACTATTTGAGTAAGAACGGAAGACCATCATAGGCTTTGAGCCTCAGGAACTGGGTTCCCGTTGAGCATGAGTTCTACCAGCTAGGGTAACACCTGGAAGAAGAAGATGAAGCTGTAAGAAGCTTAGAATGTGCAGCAATGGGGTTCTCCAGTTCAGTGTATGTTTCTTGTGTGTGAAGAAATGCAATGTAGCAGGTGAGTATTGCTTGGGGAAGGAGTGCAGTGATCCTTCTATTTATAGTTTAAGGGTGAGGACGGTTAGGTAATTTCGACTGTGTGGTCCTAGAATAGTGTTGCCCTAGACACGTGTCAGCGTATGAGGGTTTGAGAGTGACATGCATGCGTCACAGTTACCCTTTCGGCAGTTATGTCAGGCTGTTGTGTCAGCGGCAATTAGGGGAGGAGTCTCCAGAGCCATGAGAGGCTCGTTTCTACGTTCGAGCGTAGGGGGCTCTGAGACGGTCCCTTTGAGAAAGGGACCCGGTTCCTTAGACCTCCGAGCGTCAGAGGCTCGAGGGTTGACTCACGCGAGGGTGAGGTCTTATAGGAGGTAGCTCCTCTGAGAGTTCTGTGAAGATTGAGTCTGGGCGGGAGCCACGAGCCTAAAATACACGAGCGTTCCATTAAGCCCATTGTCGTATCACGATGGGGGTATCCCACGATCATGCCACGTGGATGGCAGAGATAGGAGCGTATTTTGGGTCCATCAGAATTCACTTCTGAATAATAAATGGATAAAGATATGAAAATCACACATTCTAGCCGTTTAATATCCGATTCGTATAAATATTCGTTAATGTATCCTTACCCAATTTATCCGTAATCAGTATCCGATAAATAACATATTATGTTAAATATATATAAATATACATGTTTTTTTCCGTAATATACATATGCATATGTGTATACATGTATATTATATTATTTTTTTATTTGATAAAATAATATAAGTTATATATAGTATATTATTGATTAAATTATTATATTTCAAATTAACTGTATAAAAAATTACATAATCGATCACACTACATTTTTATATTCACCAAGAAAAATGAAAATGATATATATAGTGAGAGACATAGTTATTATTTCTCCTCTACTTAAAATACATATATTTAAGGTTATATAATTATTAAATAATTTATGCTATAAATTAATATAGGGCAGTCGTTCATAACTTCCTATCAATTTAAAATATTTTTACTTAACTCCCCATGAATTTAACTACACAATAGGATATAAATATTGCATTAGAACGTTTTAGTACTACATTATGTGAAATTTGTACGTGCATCCAATTAGAGAGTTAAAGTTTTCAGAACCACAAATTTCATAAATTTATGCTACATAATAGTATATAAATGCTGCATTATAACATTTTTGTACTACATTATATGAAATTTGTACGTGCAATTAATTGGAGAGTTATGTAAAAATATGATGGATAATTGGGGATTTATCCCACATTACCCGAATTAATAATTGAAAATCCGATTAAAAATCCAATATCCGTCCAAATCCGTTTTATATCTGTGTAAAGAGAATATTATCCGAGTCCGCTTAAAGATGATATTATCCGAATTCGTCCAATTTATAAATTGATAAGAATATAGTAATCATACATTCGATCCATTTAACGTCCGTTTACACCCTAGTTTGGACATATGTTTTAATGGGCAAATAAAATTGAATTTAAAACCTATTGAACAAGAAATCGGAACATTCCTAAATTTAATTATGTAATAAAATTTCATAACTTTTATTTTTAAATTATAATAATTATCAATCAACGATAACTTTAATTCGACTTTTCTATAATTCATATCCTAAATTTTCTTCTTCTTCTTTTTTTTTCCTGCGTGTTAGAGTTCATTTATCAGGATTTTGCATCAAGGTTTTTTTTTTCTTTAAGAAAATTCTCTAAAGAGGGCGTAGGTTCTAATTGACATCTCCCTCATATATTCAACCAAAACAACTAAGTAAATGTATAATAGTTCATGATCGAAAAATCTAAAATGCTGGACATATTTCAGTGCCAACAAAACAGAACAACAAAAAGATAAATCACGTGGACATATAAAAAATTCATAAACCCTAATACAAAATGATTTAATTGGATCATTTGGTGGCACTCATCTAACGATCACATTCTTGTCGCTAGCATTCTGGACGCTTATGTACCAAAATACAAAATTATATTTTTGAAAAAAAGAAACAGAAATAAAGGACAATAAAAATTGAGGGGGCCGAGCACCCCACCAATTCCCTACTAGCAATACATGCAGAATGGCACTCAGGAGAGTAAGAACGCAAGGGGCCAAAAAAAAAAAAAAAGAGTTAAAAGTCGATGGACAACAACACAATGGGGAAATGATGGTCCAAAGGATCAAAAGTCAAAACTCCATAATTGTAGCAAAGATACCATACATGCATATGTCCTCTAATGTCTTCCATTTGTGATGGGAAGCTTTTCGCCACCTGAATTTCCAATTCCAGGGTAGTCCTCACCTCCCCACTTCCTCATTCTTTCCGTCGTTTGCTCGACCTGCAAAATTTCTATCATCCAACCATGTTTCATGAGCTTCAATCAATGCACAAACTAATTAGTAATTGTGCTATAATGGTCGAGTGCAACTTAAAATTATTAGACCGTAAACACCTTGATTACTAGGGTATTCAATAAAGACATAATTATGCTCATACAAAGGTTTGACCTAATTACACAAACTTCCATATGATTTGAACAATTACAAGAACTTCTCCTTAAAAGTTATGGATGCACATGTTAAATAAACTCTTATTTGGAGGTGTTAGTAATTTCTCGAATCTTGAGTGAAGTTAAGCTAAACCTAAGGTATATCAGTCTAATTATTCATAATTAAAATTGGAGTTTAAAATTCAAAGACAGATGTTAAGGTGTGCTAACCTCCTTTGTCCAATTGGTTTTGTACAGTACAATCAAGAGCAGCAATGTCTGTAGAGCTGCTCCAGCAATCATGCCTCCCCAAAGTCCCTGGACTAGACATTATCACATAACAAAGAACAATATTTCCATAAAATCCAATTCGAATGCAAATTAATATTCTAAAATACAACACTATACTCACCACCACTCCAAGATTAGCCACATAACCAAGAAGATAACCAAAAGGGAGCCCAAAAACGTAGTAACAAGCCAGGTTTATATAAGCCACTAGAGCTTGCCAGCCACCTCCAATTGCAACACCTGATATCACTGGTTGGACACTATTGAGGACCATCGTGATCCCGAGAAGGCCCGAAAGGTGAGCGACCGCATGTTGCATTTCTGGGCTATCGGTAAAGAT
>JBBMKE010369700.1:0-13022 GCA_037834125.1 Lippia alba | reverse complement strand
AAAATGTAATCCCCCTTTATTTTGTAAAGAGAGTAGTTTTAGGGTGAGATCTCTAATTAGATTAGGAGATGGAGAAATAAGATGGAGCAAGCAATGGAGCAAGAAGCCCATCAAGGCCCGAAAAGTGTTTGGGCGTAATTATTTTGATGTAATAGAATATGATTCTATTTGTGTACTCTCTTTGTGTGTTTAATTCTGTTTGATGCATGAATAGAACCATGGTCCATAAAATGGCTATTATGGATAGGAGTAGGCTAGACTTTTATTATTATTATTATTATTATTATTATTATTATTATTATTATTATTATTATTATTATTATTATTATTGGTTCTATAGTCCATTTCCATAGTTCCATATATTTTTGTTTTTATCTGTACCCATGTAAGTTTGTATTTGAAGATCATAATGCTTATTAATTGGATCAAATTTTCAGTCGCTTTCTTGTTGGGTGAGATGTATGGAGTCCCTTTTCTTTTTGACTAAATTCCTTTTCAATTTGATTTGCAGTAGATTGATTTAATTTATGAGCTATTTACACTATACTCTCTATGTTAAGTGAAATGGAAAAAAAAAATTTGTGTTACAAAAATTAACACAGATTATCTATGTTTTCAAAATATTTGTATTTCAAAACATGAGAATATCTGGTGTTACTAATCAATGAAATATGACTAAAAATATGAGAAATGCGTAAACGTGTTAAAATAGTTTGATATTCCACAACTCCTTTAAACGGAGCTTAAGCTCCTTAGCATTTTATTTAATCGTCTTACCAGTTTTCTTTTTGTTTTGTTTGGTACAAACATCTTACCATTTCAAGTAAAAAGCATGTCAAACACTTTATCAGAGCTCCTTAAGTTGTTTGACTTCTTTCTTTCAGTTGGGAACGTTCTTTGACATCTTAAAAGCTCTTTTAGACGGTCAAACACCCGATAGTAAATTGCCGGAGATTATTATAAGATGTTAAAATTTGATTTGAAATTGAGATATTAAAGTCTTCAGATCAAAATATGACTGTAAGTTGATAAAATATTTGAATACATGATGTTTGCATTTAATAGAAATAATTTTCGAATTCATCGGAGTAGCTTCCGAAAATTGTCAAATTGACACTCTAATATGATTAAAAAGATAAATGAGGTTAGTATGTTTTAAAATTTTGGCCACGAAATATAAGAGCGAATTATCATATTAGAATGCCAATTATTGTATTAAAATATTAAAAGTTTATATTAAGTTATTAAAAGAAACAAGACCGTACAAAACCCTAAGTCGTTATCATAATGCTGACATTTATATATAAAAGAACTAATTTAGTATGATTATAAAAATGCGCGATCCATATGGTATTATTTAAGCTCCTATTGTTGAGTAACAAACTAGAGCACAGTCATTGTGTGTTTAAACAATTCCAAAGAAGTTATTGTCATTTTTCTAAAGGGAGAATTACATTTGAGTACCTTGTATTTAGGCCTAATTATAATCTAATGGTGTCGGAATTGGCTAAGAGAAATCAAACACCAAACATCATATATTTGTGAAAAGGGAAGACCATCAAAGGCGTATGTGTGCCTCAGGAACTGGGTTCCCAAAGAACATGGATCCTACCAGTTAGGGTAACACCCAAAGAGGAATGAGATGAAGCTGTGGAAGCTTGAAAGTGTGCAGCAATGGGATTTTTTCAGTTCAGTGTGTGTTTCTTGTGAGTGAAGAAAGCTTGTGATGTGTAGGAAACCCTTGAGGAATGTGAGTGTATATTCCTCTATATATAGGTTGAGGATGAGGGGTATTTAGTAATATTACCCATGTGATCCTGAAAAAGTGTTGCCCTAGACACGTGGCGAGGCGTGAGAGCCCGAAAGCGACATGCGTGTGCCAGGCCTACCTTTTAGGTGGTTATACATAGTTGTGGTGTCAGCGGCAGTTAAGGGATTATTCCCTCGAGCGGTAAGGCGTTCATCGTGCCACCCGTCGAGCGTACTGACGCTCGGAGATAGGGCCTTCTTGTGAGGAAGAGAGAAGGTTGAGCCGTCGAGCGTTCAGGGTTCGAGGGTTAGTTCTTTCGAGGGTGAGCCTTCAGCATAGGGTGGTCCCTCTAGAGAGGCCAGTGACGAGGGTTGGGGCTGGATTCGCTTCACGATCCCTGTTTCTACGAGCGTTCTGCTTGGGTGTTTTTTTGGCTCCCAAGAGCGTTCTCTAAGATTATGACATGTGGACGGGAGGCGAGCGTATTTTGGGTCCATCATTTGCCCCCCAAATTCTGCAGTGATGCTTGAGCGTGTGGAATTTTAGTGTTCCAAGAGTTTTTCTTTAGAATACGAAAGGTTCAGACCTTCCAATTGTAAGCCATTCCGAGTGTTCCAGTAATGGACATAATCTGCGCAGCTTTAAATGCGGTCTTGTCTCGCAGGCACTCTCCGTAGTTGTATTTAATGCGGAGTGGGGGGCATGGGCGCGTGAGCCTTGGAGATCGTGGGGCGGTTACCAAAAGCGGGCGGTTACCAAGGCGGGAAATGATTGCGCTTTGAATTTGTTACCAATCATTCGCAGATCCGCCTCATATAAATAGGGATTCTCCAGGTATTTCAAACCTTTACGCACTCAGAGCAAACTTAAAGCACAAAAATCTTCTCTGCAAATCTTTGCGAATCCGGCAGCTTTCCCGGCGATCTTCTTTCCATTCTCAAGGTAATCCCTTGCAACTGTTGAATCTCTATAATAAAATTAGATTTAGGTCGAGAGGATCACTGATTTAATTGTCGAGAGTGATTATCAATATCAAAAACCCTAGGTCCCACAGATTTGTCCACCTTCCCGTAAACCCTTCTCTTCTATCCTGATTTCAATGGCAGATAGTGGCTCTTCCCATGATTCAGTGATTAGTAATACAACACAAGTGATAATTGATATTGTAACACTCCAAACGGAGGATGCCACATCTCCCGCACTAAGACTCAAACCCGGTCATGAAATGGAAAGTCCATGCTTGAATCTTTGTCAAAGCGAATGGGAGACCAACTCACTCACTAAGCTAGGCGGGAGCTAGAACCTCGAAACCAAATAATCCAAACTCTAAACAAAAATAGAGTTATGCAACAATGCGGAAACTTATTCCAATACATCACAATCAGAACGAGCCCCAGGCTCCATTTATAAAAGATATACATTTAACAATGACCTTCACAGCCTCAATAATCAATAATGCGCCACAGGCGTTCATAATCATAAATAATAATTAAAAGATGCGTGTAACTGTAAAAGTAAACTAAAACCTAATGCAAGACTCTGAAAGACTCGAAATCCCGCCTAGCACTCCAAACCTATAAAAGAAACTGAAAACAAGCCGGGTTCAGTCTTTAAGAGACTGGTGGGTATAAAAACAGGGCATAAATATAGAGTATCACATAATTTAAACAATTACATGCAAGCTAGAATCCCGATTGAGGTTTCAAAGCATTTCCAAGTGGGTGAAAGAAAAGAATCATCAAACGGAATTATAACAATCAATTTCAATTCATAATTCGTTAGGTTATACATGAACCCGCCGAAAGGCTAAGTCTCCAACCTCCACCTCGTGTGTTCGTAATTCATAAATCATAATTCATAATTCATAATTTGTGATCATACATCAATCTTTTGTGCTCATATAATGATCATAATCATACATATACACCTCCTTCTTCCATTTAGAAACATGTTTGGCTTGCACAGTGAAAGATGTTGTCTTTGTGGACCATGGGTGAATCCATGCCACTTTACAGATTTTGTTCCTCCCGATGGTGTAACCGGTGCCCCAGGGGGACCCATCCAGGAGGTCGCTCTCCCAATCATAAACCAATGGGGTTACATGGAATCCCCCAATTGGCACTCAGCTCCCATTCCCCGCTAAAACTCCTAGTGAGGGCCGGTATCGCTGTAGTCCATGTGGGACTAAGGTACGGGATCACCGTCGGCCCGATGCCTCCCCGGATAGCCACATACACTAATTCCCCGAGCCCGTTCATAAAATCACTCAATTCGCCAAAAACATAAGGTAGGTGATCATAAGTAAAAGGACTTAACATTGGAAATCATTTAATCGATATATATATATACTTTTAGAGAAAGCCACCTGTTTTACACCTTACCGATAAATACCAAAAGAAAGGAAGGCTCGAAGATAGCCTAAGAACCTGACAAGTCTCCGCCTTGGAGAAAACTGTACAAGTAATAAAATAGTGCATGTGTGAGACTCAGACTCCAAATGAACCATATAAGACGCATGGCAATACAATTATCATGGTATGTGGTGCATAAGAGAATAAATCATGTAATAGAGATGCATTCAGGCATATAACCAATCACTCATTAATTCATGAAGCATTCATATCTATTCAAGCTCATATCTTTCATAAGTCATATCAAAATGATCCCTAATTCTCCAATAATGATCAATAAATGAATCATAAAAGAAGGAAAAAGTATGCATTTAGGGTTCACAAACTAATTATCAAAACATTTATGCACATTAGGAAGCAATGAAGGCATGCGGACTTATATTTGCACTTAACAAGTCAAACGAATCCATAATTTCATGAAATGAGCATAACACATCAAATATAGTCAATTAATCAATCATAAAATGCATATATTTCACATAGGAAAGTCAAAGAAGTGAACAAAACGCAAAGCGAGTGGGTTGGGCAAATATTAGCAAAAACTGATAGAAATCGAAAACGCGCAAGCTAGAGTAAAATGAGGATATCTTAAGTTTGAGAAGTTGGAATTAGGTTTTGTTTGTTGAAAATGAAAGTAGACACACAGTTCTTCCAAAAATGTATGTTTCAAATCATGGTTCAAATCGAGCAGAAAATGGCATAGGTGTGAATATGGATAAAAGCAGATTTTCGAGAAAACAGTGACACCAAAAATAATTGATTAGATCTCACAAACTAGAAAAGATATTGAGTTGATTCAAATTGAAGAATGAAGTAGACTTCAAAATGTTTTTACGGTAAAAATTTTAGTTCATTTGGACTTTGGATGAAGGGTCAACAAACCAAAACAATCTCAGACAGAAAACAGGGCAAAATCCACGCCCGTGGAAGAAAATCCTATGCCCGTGGGAAAATGGCCAAAAACTGGCAGAATGTCAACTCAATTCCATGGTTGTGGAGGATCCTCCATGCCCGTAGATATTTCTGTAATAGCAGAAGAAGCTCCAAACCATCCCAAATCACATACCAAACAAGAACTCCTCGTCAAAATCCTAACGAGTTGGTTTCGGCAGCAAGAGGTTGAAACTAGTGTGAGGGATCACCGTCGGCCTTTGCCTTTCTGGATAGCCACTCGAGCTAAGTCCCTGGGCCCATGTACATTCATGCTCTCGCCAAAATATTTGGATAGGTTCATAAAATAGAAGAGAAACCCACCTTAAACAGCAAAAGAAGTGGCACAAGAGTTCAAAAATCACCCACATCTCCGGCCGGACCCGTATCTGTGCAAAAAGAGGTGAAGTGAACTCATAAAGACCACATTAAATGCTCGGCTATGAAATGAGGATGGTATGATATGCTTAAGAGATAATCTCATGTCATGAAAATGCTCATGTGTACAATAAAATCCTTGAAAGCCCAAATTCGAGCAAATCACTTATCAATTGAAACGTTTATATACATAAGAGTACATATCTTCATAACTCATAACCAATTAAATCATAAACACTTCAAATCAATCACATTACATAGATCCATAAGCTTAAAATACATAGGGAGCATGCTAGGGGTGGAAAAAACCCAAACAAGTGAAAAGAAGCGAGAAAACAACGCACGAAAAATGGCCTGAGCTTCTGCAAGAAATCCACGACCGTGGATTTCCCTGCCTGGATTTCGGAAAAGCCACAATCACCACTCAACACCAAAACCAACTTAAAATCATGCATTAAACAAGTCACCAAGTCATCAATACATGCTAGGAAGTGCAATAACAACACAAGAACACAAAATGCTCAAGAATTCAATCATCTTCATCAAAACCTTCAAGCTTCATTAATGGCAATTCATTCAATACCCAACCACCCAACAAATTGCATCCATACAATCATAAATACATGTCTTGTGATCATTTATCACTCAAGAAATTCAAAGAAAACCAAGGAAGACAAGATTCAATCACAAACCCTTCTAAACTCTACTATTCAACACATAAGCTCAATCATGCCCAACACTTGGAGATGCCATGCATAATTTAAAAGAATCAAAAGAAGGTGGGGAATGCATAAATAGACTTACCTTCAAGAGTTGATGAAGAGAGATGGTGAGATCAACGCAAATCTCACAAAAGAGTTAAAGGTTTCTTATTTCTCTTTTCTTTCTTGTGATAGATAAAAATTGTGCAGAAATTAGGGGGGTGGCTCGGTTGGGGCTGAGAAAAGGAAGGTGAGGGAGTTGGTCAAGTGGGGTAGCTAGGGAGCATAGGGTATAGGTGTGTCCGGGTAGGTCCGTGAGTGTTTAATAGCCATATATAGTCTTTAATGTACAAAGCCTCGTTTCGATTGGGTTGCGGAGGTCCAAATTATCTTAGAAAAATACGAGTCGATTCTAGTTCAACGGAGGTGACGAAACCTAATTTTGAGTTTTCGAGCTCAAGATATGCATGTCGGACCAAAAGGTCCGCTAATTGTACGTTAACCTCCTTTTTGGTCACGTGAATGAAATAAAATTCGACTGCATGAAAAACAAGTCCAAAAATAAAACATGAACACATGTACACGTAATTAAAACATACTCAAGTTTCATGAAATTCCGATTTCAATTGATATGCGAACGGTAAGCAATCACATCGCTCATGCGCAAAACGTTCAAGTATTCATTCAATTCACATAATAACTTATTCAAATATTTCCAAATGTATATAAATAACAAAGAGTCAACTAAATTTAAATACAAAAACACTTATAAACAATTTATTTTGCGCAAATACGCAAACACATACGTCATACCTGTACGGATAAAAATCTGGGGCGTTACAACAACCTAGTCTAGGATTTTTATAAAATTATAAATTAGTCCCTTACTTTTGAGAACCGTTTGTGGTCCCTAGGGTTCCATTATGTCATTCTCAAAATGTCCCTGATTTGTTGTTAAAATCATATTTTGTAGGGATCGTTTTGTAATTTTTGTAAACTTTAGGGATGATTTTGTAATTTTGGCCATATATTTAATGTAACACTCATAAAACTATCAGGGGCATAAATGTACTTTTACAAATTCCGTTAAGGGACCTCAGATCAAACAAGATTATAGGGACTAAAATGTAATTTCCCAAAAATGATGAACTGTATTGTAATTAGGCCTAAATATAGGATAGTCAGATATAATTCTCCCTATTAAATATTTTACTATTTTATATTAAGTGACCAAATTATAAATACATTAAATTAATTACCTCAAATAATGTAAATCTTTGTGTATGATAATATCGTTTAGCGTCATCTTCTATAATTTTCATTCTTTCTTTTATTAATAATGCATGTATATCGAGTGATATTAAACTTGTTTTGAATCTAATAACATGTAGAATACATGTTAGAGTCTGACCAATGAATATTTTAAGAGTCTAACATATTAAATATTTTACTATTTTATATTAACTGACCAGTAAAAAAATGACACGTGTACTCAACTGACCAATAAGAAAATGAGATGTCTCATATTGAGCACTTAAGTGTAACAAAATTCAAAAGTTGGGTACTTGATGGTGTCGGATTTGGTTTGGGAAAGATCAAACACCAAATACTATATATTTGTGTGAAGGGAAAACCATCATAGGCATGATTGAGCTTCAGGAACTAGGTTCCCGATGAGCATGGATTCTATCAGCTAGGGAACACCAAGAAGTGAAGAGGATGAAGCTGTAAAAGCTTGAAAAAGTACAACAATGGGGTTTTCCAGTTCAGTGTATTGCGTTTCTTGTGAGTGAAGAAAGCTGTGTAGTAGATTGTGATTTCTTGAGGAAAATGTGAGGCAACTCCCCTGTTTATAGGTTGAGGGCGAGGGGTGTTTGGTAATATTACCTATGTGGTCTTGAAAGTGCGTTGCCCTAAACACGTGGTGATACGTAAGGGTTTGATGATGACAGGGGTCCGTCACTTTCACCTTTTAGGCAGTTAGGCCCAGCTGTTGTTTCAGCTGCAGTTAAGGGATTATTTCCTCGAACATCAGAGTATGTGTTGGTGAAGTCCTGAGTGTAAGAATGCTCGAGATTTATCTCTCCTGCTAAAAGGGGCGTTGTTGACCATACATACGCATGGCGCTCGAGGGTTGACCACCTCGTGGGAATATTACTGTGTAGGGCAGTTCCCCTAGTGAAGGCTGCAGTGAGGGTCAGGGCTTCGTGCGTTGGATTGATTTCGAGCATGAGTCATGATCAAGAGGGAAAGATAGGAAAGGCTCCTCCCGCGAGCCTCGTTCCTTTGAGCATTCCACCTCAGTGTTCTACACTTCTTATGGAGGTTGTCCAGGATTGTGACATGTGGACGACAGGGATATGAGCATAATCTGGGCCCATCATTTGCCCCCAAAACTCTACAGTGAGGCTTGAGCATACTGTGGGATTTCAAAAGACTCTGAGTGATTTCAAGAATGCGGAAGGTCAGAACTTTATAGTTGTAACTTATGTCGAGCGTCCGAGCAACGGACATTTCCTTCAGAGCATTAAATGCAGTCTTGTCCTCAGAAAACTTTATACAGTTGCATTTAATGCGGAGCGGAGACGTGGGTGCGTGATCTTCAGGATACGTGGAGCAGTTACCAAAAGTGGCACGGTTGCCAATGCGGGAATGATTGCAATTTTGAATTCTTTGCCAATCACAACTGACTCTATCCCTTATAAATAGGGATTTGTAAATCCTTTTACCCTTTTATATTTTTGCACTTCTCCAACATACAGAGAGACTCTCTGCAAATTTCTTGCAAGTCTTTGCGTTTCCAACGAACTTCAAACAGTTACTTTTCTGTTCCAAGGTAATTCTTTCGATAGCTTTATTGTTACTAACTCTTAGGTCTAGGTTGAGAGAGTGAGCACTTCTTCCATAGAGATCTGTATCCAGAATTGAAAACTCTAGGTTGCCAACTTACCCTTCATTTACAAGCCTTACTTTCTAATCAAATCTAAGCTTTTCATGGCGAGCGGGAATTCCCCAAGCAACTGTGCGTTGAGTGATGTGGCTAAGGAAATAGAGAAGATGTCCCCTCATGTCTCTCCCCTTCGAAGAAGAAGAAAAATTTGGAAGGCAGTTCTGGTGAGAACAGTGGGGGGATGATGGAGAGGGTGTTCCGGTGGCCATTCCCGTCGCCAGTACAAGTAGGGTAGGCGGTGAAGAGGAGTTAAATGCCGCCATTCGAGGGATGAGTGAAGAGAACCCTGATGGAGTGAATATATTATTCCAACAAATAGACAATTCCCTATTGATGATGCAACAGGAAGAAAAGGTCCTTCCAATGACGAATACGACAATAAGACCCCAAGACCATAGGTCACTGTTGCTATGAATCTCAAGGGAGGGGGGACTTTCTGTCGCTCGATAGAAGAAGAGCCTTTGAGAAAAAAGCGTAAGGGAAAGAAAACCCTTACGCAAGTGCGAGGGTCAAATCCCCACCAAACCGATAAGACGCCTGCAAAAATCAAGTCCTCTATGACCCTCAAGGAAGTAGACAAATTGATGGACAGTACATATTGGGCTCCGAATTTGGGGGTGCGCACTCCTGGTGAAGAGGAGCGTGCTAATGACCCCCTGAAGGTTGGATGACTGTTTACAGGGATTCAGTGGCTTTAGAGGGTTTGCGATTCCTTATCCCTCAGGAGGTGAGGGATATCCTGAATTACGTGAACTTATGTCCTCACAAGTTCTGCTCAATGGAATAGCATTCATTAATGCTTTTTTGCTTTGATGAGGGCTACTGGACAAAAGCCGACGGTCAACAATTTCATCCGATTATTCCAGGTCGCCAGGTCTCCGCGCTCATCACTTGAGGATGGGTTTTACTACATATCCTCCAAAAGACACCTGAAGATCATAAACTCTCCCAAGACTTCCCATGGCGAGGCGTGGAAAGCGAAATACTTTTTTTGTAACTGGCCCCCTGGAATGTTTGGTGTATCCGAGAGATGGGTCGTGAATAAAGACGAACCTCCGGTGAGAGAGAGATCCCCATCACTGGCTTTCGAGGGTTAGGCCAAGAGTGTGGCTTTCACAATGAAGGAGATGAACAAGTTTGTAGAGTCGAGAGAACTGTTGCAGAAGGAGGAAACCCTCTTCCTTATGGGCTCTCGGCTCACCCAAGAATGATTGAGAACCCACCGACAACCATAATGGAGAAAGATGGTTAGAACTTTAGGAACTAACTCCCTCCTAACATTTTCACTAACCCCGAGCGTTGCATAATCCTTAGCATTTTCACTTGCTTTTGTACTTCAGTTTTGATCATTGTCATGCTAACGTTTGTTCTTATGTCCTTGTGTAGCAATCGAAATACTGATGGCTGGAAGAGCCGCAGCCAACATTGTCTCCCTCCTCAAAACGAGGACCCCAAGCACTGCTTCCTCGGGCAATCAACAAACGACCGTTCCTCAGAGGAGTGGCCAGGCTAGCAGTGGTGCGGGCGATGCCCAGGAGAGAGGAAAGGATCTGATGGACGTTCAAGGCCCCAAGGGTCAGGAGGTAGTAGCCGAGCCTCCAATGAAGAAGAAGAAACTGGAGATGGCTCAATTGGGTGCAAAGGCCTCGAGCAGTGCGACCACGGGGCCAACTATCAAAGAAGTCTTGGAGGTCAATCGGATCCCTCGAGGAAAAGAAAGAGAATGAGAAACCTCGCTCCTGTCTCGGGAAAGGGAAAGAAAGTGGTGGTTGGGCTGGTCGAGGGGGACAACGGCTACACCTCTTCCTCTGAGGAAGAGTATTACTGAGATTCGAGCGTCAGGGGGATACTCGGTACAAAAAGTCCGCGAGGAATGGCCCCATTATGTTGAAGAAGAGGTTTCCCTCGCAATTGATTAGCTCTGGTGTACTGGATTAGGTCCAATTCACTGGAGACTATGAGATGCTGAACAATCAGTCAGCAGAAGAAGTTCTAGCCGACGCGAGCCATGCTTTAATTGCGGTAAGGGGATCTTCTTTAAACTTGCTTTTGGTACTTCCTTTGTTTACGTGATCTTGAATTTGTCTAAGTGTTGGTTCCTTTCCTAGGAAGTGTTGTCAAGGCTGAAGAATCTGGAGAGACGCACCAAGACTTATGCCGAGTGTAAGACGAAATACAAGAGACTCTTGAGGATCACTGATCCTGTTTCTCTTCAGGAGAAATACGATGAATTGAAGGGCCTGTATGGATCTGCGACAGCTGAGCTTGCTGACAAGAATAAATACCTGGCTAACACTGAGGAACAATGGCAGGAGATGAGCAAAAAGTTCAAGGATGATCGGACAGACTGGGTTAAGAAGGAGAAGGAGTACAAGAGGGTTACCGCCGAGCATGAGGAAAAGCTGAAAGAGGTGAGCGAGCAGCTGGCGGACGTGCAGAGGTGTGTTGTTAGCATTGAATTGAGGGCTGCCAAGGAGACCATCATGAAATTTGTATGCTCAAAAGCCTTCGACTTCGTGGCAAACCTCCACTACTTTGCCATCACACGACCATTCTTTTGGAAGGGGATTGGGCACCTAATAAAGCTGGGCTTAGCTCTGCCCGAGGCTCGAGATAACCCCAACCTGGATATGGAATTGGATGAAAACTTTGAGAAAATCCCAAGGGTTGGTGACTAGTCTTCTAAGGAGAACATTCCCGAGCCCCTATACGAGGAGGTGGTTCAAATGATGCAAGGAGAGTTCATGGCTGCTAATAGGCCTCAAGAAGGGCAGTTCACGCTCGATGAAGGCCTTGGAGAAGGCTCCTTACATGCTGGAAGGACTCTGAATCCCACTCCTCTCGCCAAGGCTCTTCCAGAGCCTGAAGGTCTACCTACCTCTGACGGTCAAGCTGATGGTGCCAATCCCTGTAGCACCCGCAACGAAAGCACCACATCCCCCGCACTACAAGACTAGCTCACACATGAAATGGGTAGTCCAAGCATGAACCGGCCTCATAGCGAACAGGTGACAATTAAAAGAACTTTCTAGCTATGCGGAATCTAACTATATACGAATTAATTCAAGAAATACGACGAGTGCAATGCGGAAGCAAGGAAACAATTAATAACAACTAGAGCTCACGGGCTCAACGTCAATAAATGTAATAGGCTACGAGCCCTAAGTAAAACAAGCATACAATGGCTACGGGCCTAAAGTGAATACAAGAGTCGGTACGACCGACAACAATAAATAACAGGATCATGCTTTGGATCACAGGCCTATTTAAATAAACGATACAATATTAAAAGTGATAATGTAATAATGAGCCTCAAGTGTTAAGTGAAACTTGAGAGAAAACCTAGACTCGACTCCTGCCTAGCAACGCCTGTAAGAAAACTGAGGAGGGGAAAAGGGGGTCAGTCTCGAGAAGACTGAGTGAGCAGGAGGTATACATATATATAGAAACATACACATGCAAGTCATGATAAAACCCGAGCAAGGTTTTAGTTGAAGTTAGTTCCGACCAAGGGCATGAAAATGACTATCAATGTTCGGACTTTACGACTAAGTCAATTTATAAATACTTTCATTAATTGCTTGATTATTAGGCTCGGCGAGTGAGCATACACAATTCTCCAACCTTACTCCGATCGTGTACAATAAACGTGATCATGCAAGCATTATTCGTTACAATCGTTCGTTACGTTCATTCATTCATGACATTCATGCATAAAATATTTTCCAACTTTCTTCCCCCGGGTTGATTGTCAGGCCTGCAGACCCAAGCCATCCATTCGTTACATGTCGAGATGGGGGCTCATGACTCCTACCCGCTCCATCGATGGTCGGCTCAAGAATACCCCACCTTCCGGCCACCCAAGTCACGTGAAGGTATTCTCAACTGGTACTATGTGTAAG
>JBBMKE010369592.1:0-13024 GCA_037834125.1 Lippia alba | reverse complement strand
ATACGTGCGTGAAATGCATCTCTTAATTGTTTGAGCATTAATATGTCTAATTTGGCCACGACACCACCTTAGAACACCACATGGACACTTATTCATATCAATATGTATTTTGAGCATTATCGTGCGTCTGTGTGGTTCATTCGTGAGTCTGAGTCCTTTGTTTGTATTCAGTTTGGTTCAGGTGCATCCGGGGTGGTGACAAGTGGGTCGTGCAGGTTCCGGGGTGGACCAGTTGCCTTGCCTTCAGCTTTGTTGGTACCAGGTGAGGTTAGGATATAGTTAGACCTTACTGGAACGTGCTCATTTTGAATGCATGCGATTTATAAGCCTCTGTATATATGTAGATATGTGCGAAGTACGTATTTGTTGGTTTTATCGTATTGTTTGATTTGAAAAGTATGAATCGCTATGTACAAGCCTATGTATGCTTAGTTCGTTTTGATTCATCGCGTGAGTTAAGTGTGTGAGTATGATATGTACGTACATTATCATAAGTACGATATGCATGTGCTTTGTGCGTTTGTTGGTCTAGCGAGCTATTAGTGGAATTTCATGGGAATTTGATTGGGCCCTGGAGATTGGTGCGAAAGGAGCCTCGGGACGGCAGCGGGCCGTCGGGCCATCCCTAGTGCGGTCTCCAACTTTGAAAGGATCAACCCAGAACCCACCGGGAGGCAGGTGGGGGATGGAGTCCTTGGGTAGTGAGTGTCGCGAAACTTACGACCCAGACAGTTTTTGCGAATGGTTAGGATGTGCACAACCCTTCCATCACCTGGAGAAGGAGGTTTGTTCTGTTTCGTTTGAATTTGAAATACGTTTAAGTATAAAAGGCGTAAGTGGGTTTGAGGCTCATGCTCGCCGAGTCGTGTGTATTTGTAATTGTAAACTCAATTCGTGAAACGGGCATGGATTCATAATTATCTTAAATTTTATTGTTTTGGCCTTTGGCCCAAATATTTCTTATATATGATTTATCACGGGAAAAATGTTTTGGATTACAAAAATCACGTCCCGGTTCATGAATTCTAAAACACCTTATGTGTTGTGTTCCGTATATTTATGTACGCATGCGTGTGTAGCCCATCGCTCAGTCTTTGGACTGACTCCTCCCCTTTTATGTGTTTAGATTGCAGGTTTAGCTTCGGATTTCGTGCTAGGCGGTTTGAGTCAGTCTTTGGAGTTCGTCTTGAATCGAGACAGTATTTTAATTTATGAATTTTGCATTTACTTTTCGAATTTGTAAGTTTACATATTTTGATCATACATATGTATAAGTATGCATTTAGATGTGGTATGTGTGCCACATAGGATTTAAATTGCCCTTGTCGGGTTTGCTTGCATTATTAAAGAGGCCTGTGAGCCCAAGTTTGCTTGTGACTCGTGTGATTTAAATTATGTTGGGCCATGGCCATTGCTTGTAAGTATGGTTGCATGCCAATCCTTATACTTTTGTCTGTTATTGAAATTTTGTTGCGCACTCTGAGCATGTTTAAAATTTCCAGCCAGGGTCTACGTTCCACCTAGCATAGGTTGGTTTTTGTTTGTCACCCGTTCGCTTTGACTTGGTGTGTGTATGGACTCTCCATTTCGTACACGTGTCGGGTCAAAGTGCGGGGGATGTAGTGCCTCACGTTGGGGTGTTACATCTTTAAGTGGTATCAGAGATACCAGGTTCAGAACCGGTGCTCTGGAGTCGTGTCTTGCCAGTCTAGGTCGTGCGGCAATAGGAATACTTGTGCATTGCATCTGTTTGATGTGCATTTTGGCTTCGTTTTGTGGAATTGTTTGAGCTTATGTGGTTTTGTGAACACTATGACTTTAATTTTTGCAATGTTTTATTAATTGCTTTAATTTTATAAATTCATTGTTACACCTGCATTGAATTGGCGCTCCTAATTGCTTATATTATTTGACATATTCACGCATTAACCTACATGCATAGATATCTACTTTTATCTATGAGTTGCAGGGTGTTGGTATGATACTAAAATCATAGTCAACCACCATGGGATTTTCTTCTTTCTACCAAGGATAATCGAGGATTATGAGTAAAGCCAAGAATTCAAATTTGGACAGAAAGTTGTAACCACGGTTGATCGAGAATCTGAATGTCCTTCAAGACTAAGAAATTGGCAATGTTGACTCTCCTACCTCGGTGAACGGTACATTAAACATTCATGGCACGAGCATACATGCATTGTTTATTAAAATTAACTCTTGCTATTACGTGTTACGATTGTCGACTGTGATGTATGCTGATTTATGTATTTCTATGCTTGTGCTACTTTGATGTATGTATGTATGTATGATTGCAGTAATTGTTGAACTTTTGTGCTAGAGAGATTTAATTCTCTCTGTTTATGTGCCGGGGAGATGTAATTCCCCCTACTTGCATGTTAGAGAGATGCAGGATTCTCTCTATTTTATGTGATAGAAAGATGCTGGATTCTTTCTAAGTTCTATGCACGAGAGATGTTGGATTCTCTTGTACCTAGATGTTTGAGGGATGCTGGATTCTCTTGAATTTAGGGTTTGAGGAATGCTGGATTTCCTCGAATTAGGATGTCTAGGAGACGTGAAATCTATCAGACTTAGGTTGAGAGACTGGGTTCTCTCTTTTCTGTGCTTGAGAAACGGGGTTTTCTCTCTTTTGTGTGCTGAGGAATGGGGTTTCCTCACTTTCGTGCTGAGAGATGGGATTCTCTCTTGTTTGTTGCAGTTACGTTGTACGTGGTCTGTCAGCAGTTGCGAGTGGCACAAGGGAAGTGTGAAGTCAAGCTCGTCTTCAGAGAAGTTCAAGATCTCGCTCCGGACCCGAGGACAGGTCCTTTTGAAGGAGGGAAGGTTGTAACATCCCGATTTTTTGGACGTCCAAAATCTCGCCACGTGTCTCCTTTTTGTATGTTTAATTACGTGATTATGTGATTCTGTGTTTTGCGTGGCCCTATTTTGAACTCTTTATGAGTTTAGGGGCTTGTTTGTAATTTTCTCTTTTTAGGGGTTTTTCGGCCATTTCTCGTTCGGTCGAGATTTCGACCTCTTTGATCCCTCCAACGCATTCGAGGCATCAAATTGAGTCTGTAGACCCTAAGTTTGCCCAATTCTGACGTCGTTTACTCCTCCATCTGATCGTTTTGACACGAGAATTTGGGGAGAAATATCCCAGATCCTCGTACTTCGTGCCAAACTCCAACCTCAGCCTCTCTCCCTCTATCCCGTAGAGAAACACGCACACCACACACACGCAAGGTGTGATTTTCATCCTCGACCAATACTCGACGGAATTCGACGAACCCATAGTGCTTTTCGAAGATCTCAACGACGTGGTCTCAGCCGTACCAAGATCGCGGCCAACCGACGAGCGGTGGAGGCGCAGCGGCGGCGCGAAGGTGGTGGGCCGGGCCACCGGTCGCCGACGGTTTTTCGGCGACCCCCGCCGGCCAACAACCTCCTTCCCCCATCTTTTTTAACCCCCTGAATTCGATTCCGGCCTTGGTTCGGCGAGAAAACGGCCGGAAGTGGCCATTCAGACGAGTTGGAGCAGCAACTGGAAATCCTCCCAACTTCGCTGGCATTTTTGAATGGCTTCCAACAGCCTTCCGGTGACACGCGCCCCACGACACGATGAAGGACTTCTCGGCGCATCGATCTACATCGGCGGCGCAGCAAGGCGAGCCACGGCGGCGGCGCGTGCTACTGTAGCAGTGTCGTTCCGCCGCCTCCGGTGATATTCTCCGATGAGCAAGTACCCCTACCCATGGTTTTCGACCACCTGAGTTCAATTCCGGCATCGGTTTAGTGAGATAGTGACCGAAAATGGCATTTTCAAGTGAAAGAAGTGGCGCACGCGCGGCTGTCCTTGGCGGTGGGTTTTTTCGGTGACTTTTTCCAACATTGAGCATAGGCGTTTCGAAGCTCTCATTACGGGTGAGTTGATGTCTTTTACGGATTCGATTTTCGTTTTCTGGATTGAAAGTAATTGAAGTTTGAAGGTTTAGGGCTCTCGTAATCTTGTTTTTGAGATTGGAGGTGGTCGGTTTGGAATTTCCAGAAATTGATCGAGGATTTGGATTGAGGATGAAGAAGGCAAGCTTGATGAATTTTGGGGATTTTTCCGGCACGTTCCGGCGGTGGTCGAGTGGCCGCCCGCCACTATTCCGGCGGCTCCAGTGGCGGCATTCCGGCGGCCTCTGGGCAGCTCGTTCTTCTCGACGCGGTGAGTCTATTGCTGCTTTTGGTTCGTCAATAAGACGCTCGGTTTATTTTTTAGGAATTTATTTGTATAGTTTAAGATTATTTGATTTAATTGTTTAAATGAATTTAATTGCGAATTTGCTTGAATTGTCGATCGTTATGAATTCCAATGTATATGAAAATATGTATCCAATGAAATGTGGTATGTATGAATGTTTGAATTGTAAAAGTGAGCCTTTTTGTATCTAATTGAATTAGTTGTTGATCGTTTTAAATTGTAATTAATTCTTTTATGTTCGATAAATGAATAAAATGCATTATATGATATTTGGAAATATGTAATGAATTTATGAAAGCATGAATCTATGATTGCTGATGATAATTGTTTCATTTTATGTCACTAGGTTTAATATAATTCTCGTGCTAGGGGATATTTGTGTAATATTTAGAAAATGTAAAAATGTATGAATCGAATTAATTAACCTAAGCATGATATAAATTAATATGGTAATTGTAATTAGATAAAAATGAATTGTTATACCTTGAATAATTAAACTTGAAACTTTCTTAATTAAAGTTTAATCGCCTAAGTTGGATTTGAATATGTTACGTGAATTATGAATTGAATGAACTTAATTAGTTAAATGATTTATTTGAATCTAACTTGTACTTCCGTGAGTTAAATGAATTCATAGCATACTAATGTGTAATCTAATTGATATGGTAATAAATGGATTTTATATGAAATGTGAAATAGAAATTGATTAGAACTTATAAGAATTAATTAGAGACTTTTGCACCTAAGAAATGATTTAATTGTACGAATATTAATTTGTTATGCAATGTATGAATTACTATAAATTATTTTATGTGCTATATGAATTGATATGAATTATTGTGAATTGTTTTATCTTTTGATTTCCCTTATTTGCATTTATTGTGCACATGAACATGTCCTAATGTGTTGTATGATTTTGTTGAGTTTTATTAGACTCTGATTTGCATATAATTGATTTGAATTCGATTCATACGGACGTGAATGCATCTCTTAAGTAATTGTGCATTAATATGTCTATTTGATCACGACACCACCTTAGAAGCACAACGCGGACACTTTTGCATGTTGAGCATTGTCGAGCGTCTTTGTGGTTATTCTTGAGTCTGAGTCCTTTGTTTGTGTTCAGTTTGGTTCAGGTTGCACCCGGGGTGGTGACAAGTGGGTCATGCAGGTTCTGGGGTGGACCGTTGCTTTGTCTTCAACCTTGTTTGGTGCCAGGTGTGGTTAGGATATAGTTATACCCTACTGCAACATGCTCGTTTTGAATGCATGCGATTTATAAGTCTTATGTATATACGTAGACATGTGCGAAGTAAGTATTTGTTGGCTTTGTCGGTTAGTTTGATTTGAAAAGTATGAAGCGCTATATATAAGCCTATGTATGCTTTGTCCAATTTGAGTTGTCGTGTGGCTTAAGTGTGTGAAGTGTGGTATGTATGTACGTTATTATAAGTACGATATGCATGTGCTTTGCGCGTTTGTTGGTCTAGCGAGCGGTTCGTGGAAATTTTGTTGGCATTTTTGCTTGGGCCGTGAAGATTGGTGCAAAAGGTGTCTTGGGACGACAGCGGACCGTCGGGTACACCCTAGTGCGGTCTCCAACTTTGAAAGGATCAACACAGAACCCACCGGGAGGCGAGAGTGTCGCGAAACTCACGACCCTGACTGTTTGCAGATGGTTTGGGTCGGCCAGCCCTTCCATCACCCGGAGAAAGAGGTTTACGTATTTGCCTTTGCTTTGTTTGCAGTTTGCTTTTAAAAAGGTGTAAATGGGTTTGAGGCTCGTGCACGCCGAGTCGTGTGTATATGTAATTGCAAACTTAATTCGTGAAACGGGCATGAATTCATAATTACCTAAAATTTGGTTGTTTTGGCCTTCGGTCTAAATCTTCCCTATATATTATTTATCACGGGTAAAATATTTTGGATTGCAAAAACCACGCCCCGGTTCATGAATTTTAATATACTTTATGTACTGTGCTCCATATATTTATGTACGCGTGCGTGTGTAGCCCCTCGCTCAGTCTTTGGACTGACCCCCTCCCCTTTTATGTTTTTAGTTTGTAGGTTTGGCTTCGGTGTTTGTGCTAGGCGGTTTGGGTCAGTCTTTGGAGTTCGTCTTGAATCAAGTCTGTATTTTAGTTTGGAACTTCGCATTTGCATTTCGAATTTGTATAAGATAGTATGTTTTGATCGCACGTGTGTGTAAGTATGCATTTAGTTGTGGTCCGTGTGCCACGTAGGATTTAAATTGCCCTTGTCGGGTATGCCTGCATATAAAAGAGGCCTGTGAGCCCAAGTTTGCTTATGACTCGTGTGATTTAAATTATGTCGGCCCGTGGCCATTGCTTGTGGATATGCTTGTGTGTCGATCCTGATGCATGTGCTTGTCTATTGAAATTTTGTTTGCACTCTGAGCATGTTTTAAATTTTCAGCCAGGGTCTACGTTCCGCCTAACTTAGGTTGGTTTGTTTTTGTTTGTCACCCGTTCGCTGTGGCTTGGTACGTGTACGGACTTTTTATTTCGTTACACGTGTCGGGCTAGAGTGCGGGGATTGTGGTGCCTTTCGTTGGGGTGCTAAAACTTCTCCTTCAAGAGCTGAAAACTAGCCTCGG
Source organism: Lippia alba (assembly GCA_037834125.1). Taxonomy (NCBI): domain Eukaryota; kingdom Viridiplantae; phylum Streptophyta; class Magnoliopsida; order Lamiales; family Verbenaceae; genus Lippia; species Lippia alba. Next base: position 6,155 of record JBBMKE010369592.1, on the reverse strand, counting down.
AAGTTTCATCCCACTCAAAGTTAGCCTCTTTTTTCGTCAAATGGGTCAAAGGGGCGGTAATTTTCGGAAAGTCCTTCACAAATCTCCGATAGTATCCCGCCAAACCCAAGAAACTTCTAGCCTCTGAAGCATTTTTCGGGCTTTGCCACTTAAGAACTGTATCAATCTTCGAAGGATCTACTTCTAGTCCTTCTCTCGAAATAATGTGGCCTAGAAACGTTACCCTATCAATCCAAAATTCGCATTTGCTAAACTTTACGAATAATTGGTGCTCCCTTAATGTGTCCAAAACCAACCTTAAGTGCCTAGCATGATCTTCGGGAGTCTTAGAGAATACCAAGATGTCATCAATGAAAATTACCACAAATTTGTCGAGGTAAGACTGGAAAATTCGGTGCATCATATCCATAAAAGCTGCCGGGGCATTAGTTAATCCAAATAGCATGACCATAAACTCGTAATGCCCATACCGGGTGTTGAATCCCGTCTTAGGAATATCCTCTTCCCGGATTTTCAATTGGTAATACCCTTGTCTTAAATCCAATTTCGAATACAACCCCGAACCTTGTAATAAATCAAATAATTCCTCAATATGGGGTAAAGGGTACTTGTTCTTAATGGTCCTCCGATTTAACTCTCTATAATCAATGCACATCCTCAAGGATCCATCCTTCTTCTTAAAGAATAGAACCGGTGCACCCCACGGCGAAGAACTCGGCCGAATAAACCCACTCTTAAGAAGCTCCTCCAATTGTATTTTCAATTCTTTTAGTTCGGTCGGCGCCATCTGGTAAGGGGATTTAGAAAACGGTTCAGATCCCATAAATAAGTCAATTACAAACTCAATCTCTCTATCTGGTGGTAATGATCCCAAATTTTCCGGAAACACACCGGGATACTCCTTCACTACTTCCACTTCCGCCAACTTAGCTTGTTCCTTCAGTTTATTCAAGAGATATGCAACGAATCTCGTAGCTCCTATCCTTATCAAATTATCCGCTTCCATGAAGGATAAAAGTGGCACCGTTTTCGAACCAACACCTAATATTACATCTTCTTCCAACCGAATCTTCTTGGCAAAACAATCAATAATAGCCTGATGCTTATAAAGCCAATCCATACCCAAGATAACCCCATACTTTGTCATCGGCATAACTATGAAGTCCGCGGAGTACTCTTTCCCTTCTATCTTCACCAAACATCCCGAACCACCCGATCTGTTTCAAGTTTCCCCCCGAGTGGGGAACTAACCAAGTAACACGTATCCACAGAAATAACAGGCAAGCACATAGAGGCACATAATTCATGCGACAAAAAGGAATGTGTGGCACCCGGGTCAAATAATGCGTGAATGCACGTGTCACGAATGCAAAGGGTACCTTTCACCACGGCATTTGGATCGGCCTCGACGTCTTGCTCTTCACCCTCAAGGGCGTATGCACGAGCTCGGATTAAAGGCCTTTGAGCCCCCGCTTGGAATCCGATTCGTTTGTTGGGGCATGCATCCACCAAATGATCTCTCTTCCCACATACGAGGCATAAACCCAACCTTCGGCGGCATGTGTAGTAAGTGTGAGTGGGGCCTTGACAATGAGTGCAAGGAATACGAGCTCTTGGATCATTTGGAGCCGGGAGGGCCAGTGGTGCTTATTGAGTCGGTCCTCCATTTCGAGGCTTCTTGAACAGAGCCTTTTGGGGTGTAGGGGGTTGCTCCGTTGGCCTCTTGCCCGAACTTGAGCCTTGGCCCACAAATGGCCTCGCAACCGGGTATTTCTTGTGGAATTCCTCTTCTTGCTCCAATGTCTTTGCACGGTATGCACGAAGGAGACATAATTGTGTCCCGCTTGTCCATGGTGCAAATCCTATCTCATCCCCGCGATGAATTTCCGGGCTTTCCTCTTCTCGTCCCTTGTAATATGAGGAGCATATTTCCCAATCCGGTTGAAGAGTGTTAGATATTAAGCCACACTTCGGCCCCCTTGCTTTAGCTTCATAAATTCTTGTTCTCTTCCTTTTGCACAACCTCGGGCACGAACGAATCCCGAAACTCTCTCTTGAAGACTTCCCATGGCACCTCTTCTCCATCAACTTCCAATCTTTCTCTCGTTCGCTCCCACCATTCGTAAGCATCCTCGTCCAATTGGAATATCGCAAATTGTGCCTTTTCTTGAGGGGTGAATTGTCGGACGCTAAAGATCCTCTCAATTCTTGTTAGCCATCCCTCCGAAACTGCATCATCCGTGGAGCCGGAGAACCGAGGGGGAGCATAGCTCAAGAAGACTCCATGTGGATCATGGTTGTTTTGTGGTGGCGGTTGCTCTACGGTTGTTGAGGTGGCGGCAGTGGTGGTGGAGCTTGTGCTCGTCTTTGTTCCACATAATTGTATACCGCATCCATAAAGTTTTCCATGTTCATTTGTGGAGGTTGGTGCGGTTGTTCTTGTGGAGTTGGTGTACGGTCACGACGGTGGCGTCGTTTTGGAGTCCTTTCTCGGTATCTTCTAGGAGGCATCCTAGCATTTATAAACACTGAGAATGCAAGGTTTCATTAGTTCATGCATGAAAATATAATTAGGTCAATTAAAGTCGAAATAGAAAACACATAAGCAAATAAGGAATGCAATGCAACACGTTGACATATTATTCCTAAGCCGAACGACCTAACTTGACTCTACACGACACAAGAGCTGGGTTTTGCAACCCTATGCTCTGATACCACTTAAGGATGTAACGCCCGGCGCGTGATGCCACATCCCCCGCACCTAGACCCCGACCCGGTCATGAAATGGAAGTCCATGCCCGGATCTGAATTAAGGCGAACGGGGACACAACACACTCACTAGGCTAGGCGGGACTAACCCTTGAACCAAAGATAACAACAAGACTTGAAAGTAAATCAGAGATATGCAAGGAAACACGGAAGCATAATGTACATATCAATTCACAAGGTGAGCCACGGGCTCTAAAAAATAGATACAAGTAGCACGACCATCGCAGCCTCAAAACAAAAAGTAAATACGCCACAGGCGCCGATAACGTAAATACATAATAAATAAATATGAGTGTGTGGTACAAAAGTAAATGCTAGACACTAATGCAAGACTCCAACGACTCGTATTCCCGCCTAGCACTTGCTAACCTGCACAACCACAACTGAACAAGATCTAGGTTCAGTCTAAAGGAGACTGGTGGGTATAAAAGAGGGGCATAAGTATAATATACGACATAATTTAAATCATAGACATGCAAGTTATAATTCCACAAGAGGTTTTAAAATATTTCCCAAGTGGGCAAGAAGGAATCATCTAATGGAATTATAACGATCAATTCAAATCAATACACAATTCATAGGTCAAGTGAGCCCGCCATAAGGCTTAGATCTCCTTCCTCCACCTCGTGTATCCATAATTCAATAATCATAAGTTTTCATGCATAATCTTTTGTGCACAATCAATGTTCATAATTCATAATTCCCTTCTCTGGTTGGTGGAGAGTTTGCAAGGCTCTACCACCCAATCACACTGACTAGTGGGGGTCCCCAAAAGCCCGGTTCCCCTTCCCCGCCAAACCTCCTAGTGGGTCGGTTATGTCATAGTATGGTGAGACTAGTGTGTAGGGATCTCCATTGGCCCTTGCCTTCCCAAATCACCGCACACACTAAGTCTCAGGGCCCCCAATAAGTGCAATCAATCAATCTTCAATCAATCAATCCTCCAAAACAAGGTAGGGTTCAAGAATAAAAAGGGCTTCACATTTGAAATCATTTACCCAACATAGTCAATATACATATATCATAGTTTTTGGCTTAAAAACATTACACATTGGAGAGTATATATTGGGTTGAGATAACTAAGTAGTAGAGAAACCCACCTCGAGTCAAAAGAAACAAGAAGCAAGAGGAGCCTCACAATCCGGCCTCGTCTCCTACCAGACCCAAATCTGTGCAAGAAAGGTGAAGTGAGACACAAGATGACCAAACAAGACGCTCGGCTATGAAAAGACATGATATGAGATGCATGAAGAACAATTTCGAGTCATAAAAGAGTTCATGTGCACAATAAATGCCATAAGGAGTCACACTTGGACAATTTAATTCATTCATGAAGCATATATTTCTAAATAAGTCCATAATTTCCACATTTAAGCACTCACGAGCACATTCAATACATGCAAAAGTCACACGTACCAAAGCAAGTAAAAGAAATGCATAAAAACACATAAAAAGTACATATCAAAGCGTTTAGGGGTCAAAGAAATAGAAAGGTAAAAGTCAAAAATCTCAAAAACGGACAGTAGCATCTCATATGGGCGTTTGGCTTTTCAGAACAAATTCCAAACGCCCGTTTAACATGCCTCTATTCCCAGAAAATGTGACCCAAACGCCCGTTTAACAATTTCAAAGAAAATCCAAACGGGCGTTCAAGTTGGTTATGTAACGATTTTTGGCTTCTCAAACGCCAGTTTGCAAAACCAATGCAAACTCCAAATGGGTGTTCAAAAACCTTCTATAATAGATTTACCACTCCAAACGCCCGTTTCATGTTTGTACATAAATCTCAAACGAGCGTTTGTAAGAGATAATTTTGAAAAAGGCACCATTCCAAATGGGAGTTTGCAAAAACAAAAGAAAGGCCAAACGCCCGTTTGGCCTGGGTTTTCTGGGCAGCAATTTTCGGGAAAAACAGGGCTCAACTCCATGACCACAATAACACCCAAATTTGTCACAACAAACACAACACATACAATCATAATAAGGCAAGAAACAAATACACATGTATAGGTAACCAAGGAAACAAGAAATGAAGGCATAAGGGGCAATTCTCAATCAATTCATTCATGATCAAACATGGCTTCAAGCCTTAAATGCAACAACCAACCATAGTCATGCAAGATATGCAATAAATGCATCATATAGTACACAAGAATCCAACCTAAAACATGCTAGCTCAAGAAATTCCAATACCTCACAAAACCCTTACTATTCACATATTTTCATTCATGCTCTTGCCATGGTGGATGCTTGAATTATGGACATGAAAATGATCACAAGAACACAAGGAAGCTAAATATGAATTCACCTTAATGAGTTATGCAAGAGTAAGGGTGGTCTTGAGCTTGGAGGCAACAACAATGGTGGAATGCTTCTTTCTTCTCTTGGAATGAAAAGGTTGAAGAAGTTTGGGTATGGTGAAGGGGGGGGGGGGGTCGGTGGTGGCTGATGAAGGGGGAGAGAGTGGTCTCCAAGTGGGCTAGGGTGTGGGGTAGCTTATAGGTGTGTAGAAATAGGTCCGTGTACTTTGAGGGCTCATTTTGGTCATTTAAGGCGTAAAAGGGCTCGTTTAATGAAAGGAAATGCAATAACATGTCATATAAATTCAAAATCATGCAACGAGCACATTTACACATTCATAACACATAAATACACATCATACTCGAATTTCACAAAAAAAAGAAAACGGATCAATTAGGCACGGATAGCAATTATTTCACGTATGAGCATTAGTTCAAGAATGCATAAAGTTCAAATATTCAACAATTTACAAAGAATTCACGTTAAGAGTATTTAATAAACAAAATAAATATAAAATGCAATTATAACAATTAATACGCGCACTTTGGTAAACAATTACGTCATACCTGTACGGCCGAAGAAGCGGGGCGTCACACTGGGTGCTACATACAACCTCCATACAAATCCCTTCGACTGTGTGGAGCTGACTCTTCTAGTCCATAGCGGCCTCTAGTTTGGGGATGGCAAGTCGTAGAGGTTCGCAACGTGACTTGATACTTCCTCATCAAAGGCTCCATCAACTGTTTGTAAAAATATTTACCATGATTACTAACAATGGCTCTTGGATTCCTGAACTCGAAAAAGACATGAGATCTAAGGAAGATAGTAGTTAAATAATCAATAATATCAGCATACCAGAGCGTGACCACGTCTTACGGTCACGTATCTCGAAAAACTGCTCATCCAGGAATTCAGGTCGTGTAGGCTTTGAATTTGAAAATCTTCCTCCTCTTTTGAAAGCACAACTTAGATTTTTCAAAAAATTCTTGAGTTCCACAATGGGTGCCAGCAAAACGAAAGAATTTAAATTAGCCAAGTCATTGAGTAGTTTCAAATTCGAAGCCTTTTTACTCAGAGGTCTAACA
>JBBMKE010369266.1:0-13026 GCA_037834125.1 Lippia alba | reverse complement strand
TAGTGTGAGTCTTAGTTCTTGAACTCACATTAGTACACGACCTACAGGAGTTAAGGTTGAACGCTGGGATCCCCAGGACACCGCATAGACTGTTACTTACCTTTGCTATAGGTAAGGTGATGTTAAAATATTTTCCAACTGGAATCACTAATCACTTCAATCGTTTCAAATGTTTTGAAAGTCGAGTAAAACTTCGTTTTGGACTATCCCTTTTATAGGGACACTCTTCTGAAAGGATCATACATACTTTTATAGTATACCTTGATCGAAAGTACATGTTTTCCAAAGTTCTGCATATGTTTCAAAGATACTTACAAGTTCTGCATCTGTTTTCAAAAGTACAGTACATGTTCACATATTTTCAATGACAGCACATGTTTTGCAAGACAGTTTCACATGTTTTACAGACAACATAGATGACATGACAGTATAGTTACAGTTTACATGTTATAGTTACGCATACTTGGGTGATATCTTGGTTCCTGCTAACTCTTTAAATGCAAGCATACAGTTACAGTTCTGGGCCCGGCGGTTATGTGAAGAGGTGATGCTCGGGAGGTGAGCGCCAACGACATCATCAATACCGGCCGCCACACTTGATAATTGATACCGACTTTAACAGGAGGTTTATTAAGTCAGGACAATCTATCTGAGAATGGACTGCAAATCTATTCTCATTACATGTTTACAGGTCTCTGAGGGCTAGCTACCCGAAGTAACACCCGATGGAGGATTGTAACACCTGGCGCGGGATATCACATTCTCTCGCACCGAGACCAGACCCGCATATGAGACGGACAATCCATACACAAGCTAGATCCCCGAGAACGAGGACAAGCACACACACTATGCTAGGCGGGCTAACCCTTGAACCAAGCAATCAAAAATCAGAGTAAGAAGAACGAGTAAAATACGGAAGCATACATAATATACATTGCATGTACAAGTGAGCCACGAGCTCTACAAAATAAAATCATATAATCCACATAACACGGCCTTCACAGCCTCTAGTGCGTAACGTAAGCGCCACAGGCGTACAATTCATAATACAAAATAAATAAATATGAGTGCTAGTGTTCAAGGAAAGAGCTAGAGATAAATTCAAGACCTACTGACTCGAATTCCCATCTGGCTCCATCTATACCTACACAAAACCTGAAAGACAACCGGTTTCAATATAAAAGAGACTGGTGGGTATAAAACGGGGCTTACAATATATATATATATAAAGCGGTAAATAAACATTCACATGCGTAATATAATCCCAAGTGAGGTTTTGAAAATAGAGAAATCAACTCAAGGGATTATATCTTTCATTCTTTCAATAGGTCCTTATAAGCCCGGCGAGGGGACATGCATAAATCCCCTTCTGCCACCTCGTGTACTATCATTATCATTCATTCATTACATTACATTCGTTCATTCTTTCATTCATGCGTTCAATCGTTCTTTCATTGAGTGCACATTCATACAATTCAATACACATTTGGGCAATCCGTGAACCGGCCTTCCCGCACATGTCTCCTTCTCCGGGCGATGAATGGGTTTGCAAGTCTCAGCCATCCATGCATTGACCTAGAGGGGTACATAAATCCCCTAAAGACATTCAGTGGCTATCCCTCGCTAACTCCAACGAGGTCTAGTTGCACCGTTAATTAGTGGGACAGAGGTGAGGGATCCCCATCGGCCCTTACCTCCCCGATTAACCACTCACTCTAAGCTCTGGGCCCCTATTCTGTGCAATCATACATTCTCGCCAAAACTTGGTAAGGTTCAAACAAAGGGCTTTATGTTCGCAAACATTTACTTGATAGAAAATGACTCATACATATATATAATTTTGGCTCAAATCATTTCATGTAGGGTTCTATTAGGTCAATTAACTAATAGTAGAGAAACCCACCTTATAAGCCAATAGAAGAGCAAGAGAGTCTCAAGGCCCGGCCTCGTCTCCGAACAAACCCGGATCTGTGCAAAACAAGTGAAGTGAGACATATGAGACCACAAAAGACGCTTGGCATTGCATATGACATGATATGAGATGCATACAAGATAAATCAATGTTATGGAGATGCATCACTTAACAATTTCATTCATTCTTTCATTCCTTGGTTCATTCGTATTCGTTCGAATTTATATCTATCATAGATCACTTTCAATCAAGGAAAATTCCAACATTGACATGCATAAATCTCAATCCAATGCGTAAATAATTCATAAGAATCACAAGAAAAAGAAGAAACGATCATTTAGGATTCATATTCCAAGCATCGAAGCATTCATGCACATAAAGGAGCATTTAAGGCACGTTCTTTCCAAACTCGGAAAAATATTCAATCAAAAATCATGAAAACTCATTACACATATTATATGATCCTATATGACATGTTAATGAAGTGTATGAACCAAAAACGAGCCGAAGAAACCATGCGAAAAGAGTTAAAAAATCAATTTTATGCATGCATGTGAGAGGGGTGCGGCTACCCAAATTGAACTAAATTTGGTCGCGGCCGCTACCTCAATTTTTATGAAATTTTTGGCCAATTTTGCAAAATCTCGAAACCAGCCCAAAATGAGGTCGCGGCGGCTACCAAAATTGTACTGATTTTGGTCGTGGCCGGGACCTGCACGTATCAGCAACAAAATAAAGGAGAACAGGGTTGATCTTTCCCAAAACTCAACTCCAACACATAGGCAACACATTCATGCAAGCCTAGGCTATAAAAACAACATGAAACAACTCCCATTCATGCACCAAAACACATCAAAACAAATCATGAACCAAGAATGCATAAATCACATTTTTTTTCAATTTCTTTCAAACTCTCATTAATGGAAACTTCATAAATACACATCTACCACATAATACAAGTTCATAAATGCAAAGAGGAGGTAAGAGGGACCAATAATCATGCTTCAAATCATACAAAACACCAAGAAATGCATATGATCTCATAAATGGCATAAAACCCTTAAATATTAAAAACCCAAGCAAACCTTAATCAATACATGCATATGATAGCTTAAAAGAAAGAGGGGAGGATGCCATGAAATATTCTAAACTTACCAAGCAATGAAATGGAGTGAATCAAAGAGATGTCAAATGTGGAAGATGATGAATAGTTCCAATTTCTTTCTCTTCTTGGTTGTCTCGGTTTTAGGCTGACTTTTGAAGGGTTTGTGATGTTTAAAATGTATTAAATATCATGAGGGCTGATGGGGATTTGAGTCAGGAGAAAATGGATACCAAGTTTGCTCCAATTGGACTAGAATTGAGTGAGATATGGGCTTGCAAAGTGGGTAGGGTCTTTGTGGCGGATCATGGGTGTATATTTGGGTTCCGGATGTGTTTTGGATGGTTAAACGGGTTCGGGAATATGAAATGAACACATATTTTCATTCATAACACACATAAGCACGTCATACTCAAAAACCACCCAAAACAGAAAACACGAGACAAGGAAACGACACACGATTACCACACACATGCGCAATTAGTGCATACATTCAAATAATTCATTCAAGTTACATATTCACGTAGTTCAAATATGACATATTGACAAATATTTCATATAATAACAAGTAATATCAAGTAGATACGTAATTAAAGAAATTGAAAACGCGCAAATAAGGTCACACACTACATACCTATACGACCGAACGATCGAGGCGTCACATCAACCACCGACCTTTTAGTCGACGAAGACTGAGATCCTAAGAGTCGAACAGTCACACTGACCGCCGCCTAGAAATGAATTTGAAGAAGCCCCAAAAGTAAGCTGCAATATCGAAATCGAATTTAAGTTACGAAACGAAACAACCTACTAATTCGCGAAGAAGAAACCTATATTTCCCCCAGATATTAAACTCCATGAAAACATACCACACCTCAAATGCAGTGACAGAATCGACGGATGCTGCGAGGAGAAATTGATGTAGTGGATTAAGGTTAGTTGAGAGCAAGTCGATTTAGAGAAGATGAAGGCGGGACTCTGCCTAGGGAATTTGGAAATTTTGGTAAAAATTTTGGAGCCGCCAAATCTAAGGGTAGTCCGGTAATTTTAAGTCCAATTTCAAGGACAAGATGGTAATATTTCTAACCCTTTGCTAATGGGAGGTATTATTTATCTATCATTTTCTACCATTTAACCTGGTGCTCCATGTAAAGGGGAGATAGGCCAACTTTCAAAATAAAGACTAGAAAAGGGGAGTTAAATAGTCTAACTCCCCTTTAATGCCAAAGTAAACCGTGTAAACGCAGCCTAACCCTATTGGAGATATCAGATAACCACCCTTCTCTCTCTCGTTTAGAAGCGGCGCACCCATCTTCTCTCTCTCTCTCTTGTCTGCGACTCACCACCATTCCCTCATCGGCAAAAGCCCGCCGCCGGCTTCAATCGCCAGTCACTGCCGCTTCCTTCCACCACCATCATCTTCCTCTTTCCTTCTCGCCATCCCAGCTCAGATGCAGAAATCGAAAAGCCGTCGTCGCCTCTGTCCGGCTCCACCATCGCCACCACCACGTTGTCCAACCACCAGAGACTTCACCGCCGGCTGTCCTCTTCGCAAATCCGCCAACATAACCCCTCTGTTTTCCCTGCTTTCTCACATAGATTTAGAGAAAAGGAAAGCCCTCAGCCCCCATCATCTATGACAGCCAAGGGTTCCGGTGATATCGCAAACAAGGAACACCATATCTCTCTCTCTCGCTCAAATTCGGCGGTGCTGCAGCCTCACGCGCTGCCGCCACTACAACCACGACACCAACAGATTCCGTCGCCGCTAGCCGCCGACAGATCTTCGTCGGAGTCGCAGTTGCAGCCGCCGTCTCTGGCAAGCAATTACCTCCAACCACCGATTGCTTCTCCTTTTAAACGTAAATTTTCCAATCTGTAGTTGTTAAATTGTAATTAAATTCATTAGATTTAACTGGAGACTTGGTTTTGGTTCTTGGAAAATCTTTGAATTTCTATCGTAATTCGACTTATGCAACTGCCTTGGATTTTGAGGAATTGGGTGATTTAGTTTATGCAATTGTAATTGGTTTATTAGTGAAATTTGATTAAATGTATTGTCTAAATTATGGAAGCGAGACTAGCACTGATTAATTGGATTTATAGTAAATGGCTGCATTTCACTTGAATTCTGAATGTATGAATGATGCTGGAGACCTTTCGTGAGCATGGGTGCGTATAGTTATTGCTGATGATTACTGTGAAAATCTTTGCACTGCTTGGAAGGACACTTTGATCCTGCGGATCTTGGGACGAGGTGTTAATGTGCACCTACTGTCAACGCGGATCAACAAGCTTTGGGATCTTCGCGGCAATTTCGACTTGGTGGATTTGGGTCATGGTTGCTATGTTTTGAAACTTATGGATAAGGAGAAGGCCTCTTTTATTCTCACGGAGGGACCGTAGGTAATATCCGGTCACTACCTAACTGTCCGCAAATGGATGCCGAAGTTCCAAGCCTCAAAGGATCGAATCACGACAGCGATCACTTGGATTCGTGTCCCGGAGATGTCCATCGAGTACTACAAGGAAGAGCTGCTTTACTATGTCGCCGCCGCAGTGGGCACACCCATCAAAGTTGATAGAAACACGTATTGGGGCGCGAAAGGGAAATATGCCCGGGCATGTGTCCAAATTGATTTGGAGAAACCGCTAAGAAGTGCGGTTGAGGTTGACGGGACGCTTTATCTGGTGGAATACGAGAACCTTCCGACGATCTGTTTCAGGTGTAGTAAGGTGGGGCATCGCTTGAATGCTTGTCCGGAGACAAAGGAGAGCACAAACATAACTAACGAGGGCACTACGCCTGCGGTTGCAGAAAACCCACTGATGGAGCTACCGGAAAAATCAAACAAGCCGGCTTATGGCAGTTGGATGTTAGCCAAAAACCGCCGGGGACCGAAACCGACTGGAGGCGCCGCCAAAGGTCCGGCGGGGGAAAGAGAAAACCCTAGGAAAAGTAACCGTTACGAAATCTTCACTGATTTGGAAGGTGAGACAAATCCGCATAGGGGCAGAATTTCGGACGCGGGGAAGGAGAAAATTGAGGAACGACTGGAGGAAGTCCCGGTTAGTTTCAAAGAAAACCCACACGTGGTAAATTCCACGGATAGAAGGAAGACCACACACACAAACGAAAGTGGGCCTTCAAGAGTGCCAGCCCAATTTAAACGCAACCCAAACCCGAAGCAGCCAACTGAAGCCCGCAAACCTCTCTTGGACAAGACTAACACACCACTTCCAAACCTAATCCGGTCATATCATAACCCAATTGCAGATATCCACGATCCTGAAGCACCCGTTATGGAAAAGCCTAACAATAATTTGAGAGTGGACAGGAGACGATTACCTCTGGATAGATGGCAAACAAATGCTTCCCACACAACAAGGCAGGATCAAACTCCCCGAGCTCCTAATGGATACGATGATTATGATCCGGGCAAGGAGAAAGAAAATGCAGCAGGGTCCACCTTTGCTCTTGAGCCGGACCCAGGAGAATCTGACAAAGAAGGTGACAGACGAGATAATGAGTCAGAAAATGGAGAACACTCCATGGATTTCGAGAATGAGGGTGATATGGTGGATAGCACCATCGTGTACTGAACCCAGGTCCGGTCCCTTTTCTGTTGTTTTATGATGAAGTGTATTTCGTGGAATTGTAAAGGAGCAGGAAACGACGATTTTAGACGTCATTTTATGGAGATGGTTAGAACTCACCGCCCAGACATTGTGTTTCTGCTTGAAACTAAGGTTTTAGAGACGAGAGCGGATAGCATTATGAGCCGGCTAGGCTTTCCGAACACCTACCGGGCCCCAACCATTGGCCGTAGGGGAGGAGTGTGGGTCCTATGGGATAGTAACAATGTTGATCTGTCTATCCTCGGTGCCACGCGACAGGCTGTTCATGCCCTTGTGAAACAGAATATGGACAACGAATGGATTTTGACAGGGGTGTATGCTAGCCCTGATCCGCGGCGAAGGGAGGAACTTTGGGACTCTTTGGCTTCGTTTGGTGATTCACACAGCATGCCTTGGGCCCTTATGGGGGACTTTAATGACATTCTTTTCCCTAGCGAGAAGAGTGGAGGCGGCCTTGCTAACCCTAGACGGTGCAACAAATTTAAGACAAATTTGGAACGATGCAATGTCATGGACCTAGAGATGGTCGGGCCAAAGTTCACGTGGTCCGGCATTATTACTGGAGGCGTGCATGTTCGAGAACGCTTGGACCGGGCCCTTGCTAATACAGATTGGTCCTTTACCTTTCCTAACCACTTCGTTCGGGTTTTACCCAGAGTCCACTCAGATCATAACCCTATCTTGCTCAGCACTGCAGGTTTGGAAGAGAATATCCAGAACAAACCATTCCGGTTTGAAATTGCATGGGACACGAACCCTAGTTGCAAGATGGTCATTGAGAATTTGTGGTCGAATGAAACGAACACGCTTACCAACTTGGGGTGCCTTCCACCGGTGTTAAAGAAATGGAATCGTGAGGTATTTGGGAATATTTTTGGGAGAAAAAAGGACATCAGAGCCAGAATTGAGGGTATCCAGAAGCTTCCTAGGGCACAGTTACATCCGCACTTGAGAAGACTGGAACGTGAGCTCTTAGAAGAGTACAATGTGATCCTTGACAGGAAGAGAAGCTGTGGTTCCAGAAGTCACGTATTGATTGGCTATCTTTGGGGGATAAGAACACGAAGTTCTTCCACCTCTCAACTATTTATCGACGGAAGAGGAACAGAATCTTCACTCTTAAGATTGGTGGAGAATGGACTTCTGACAAGACCATTATGCAGAATCATGTGCTTTCTTTTTTCTCTAATCTCTTCACGGAGCATAGTGAGACTATACCACAGGTTTTGCCTCCCAGCCATCTTCAGAGGAAGATACCCGAGGATATGGCGAACAGAATGGCTTGCACCCCAACGAAGGATGAGATCAAAAAAGTTTTGATGACTATGAACCCTTACAAAGCACCTGGACCGGATGGATTTCAAGCGTATTTCTGTCAGCGGTACTAGGAAATGGTGGGAGATTCGGTTTTCAAATTAATGGTGGATTGCTTCAATAACGGCATTATCGATGAGGAGATGGGAAAAGCTTTCATTTGCTTAATTCCCAAAATGAAGGTCCCGAAAGATGCAAGCGAGTTCCGCCCCATCGCTCTTTGCAATGTCATCTTGAAACTGCTTACAAAAACCCTGGTTCTCCGCATGAAGCCGATTATACCGGACCTTATTAGTCCTTTCCAGAGTTCGTTTATCCCTGGTAGGAGCACTCACGACAACATTCTCACCCTCCAGGAACTCCTGCACTCCATTCATTACTCTCACAGCAAGAAAAGTGGCATGATTTTCAAAATCGACCTCGAAAAAGCATACGATAAGGTAAACTGGTCTTTTCTTGAGGATACCTTGGTTTTCTTTGGCTTCCCTGATTCTGTTGTCCGACTTATTATGAGCTGTGTTAAATGTGTTCGACCGAACATTCTTTGGAACGGTGAACCGACCAATACTATTGTTCCGTCTTGCGGTATTCGTCAGGGTGATCCCATATCCCCCTACCTATTCGTCCTTTGCATTGAGCGGCTCTTATATCTTATCGAGGAGGCCGTTCAGGATGGTGTTTAGGATCCTATTCCCATCTGCCGCAACGGACCTCGGATTTCCCATCTTCTTTTCGCCGACGACATCATTTTGGCAGCTCGGGCTAAGTCTAGTAACGCGGCTATGATAAAAAATATCCTCTCTAAGTTTTGTGAGACGTCGGGTCTCAAGATCAATATGTCCAAATCTAAAGTCTTCTTTGGTAAGAACACTGCTCCCAACATCAAACATGAGGTGATTGATTTGGTGGGAATAGCGGAGACTAGAGAACTTGAAAAGTATCTTGGTGTGCACTTGGGTCACGGGATCACCCAGAATGAGATTTTTGCGCACTTGATTGAGCGGATTGAGAATAGGCTGGCGGATTGGAAGGCGAAGACACTCAATCTGGTGGGCCGCATGACTTTGGTAAAATCTGTGATGACTTCCATACCGATTTACCAAATGCATTCAAATTGGTTGCCTCGGTCGGTCTGTGATAGGTTGGATCAACTAAATCGCAACTTTATTTGGTCTGCTGACTTATCCAAGAAGAAGACACACCTTGTCGGTTGGCACAAAGTAACTAACAACAAGCAATTGGGAGGATTAGGTATTCGGGAAGCCAGAAAAAACAACGTTGTAATGCTGGCTAAATCGGGTTGGAAAGTGGCTACCGGGAGCGAGACGGTATGGGGGAACATCTTTAAGGCTAAATACCTCAAGGGAGACGATTTTTGGGATCACTCTCCGCCACAGAATGCCTCACGGGCCTGGAAAGGCATCGTCAAAAGCTCTAGGATGGTTGAAAGTGACCTTAGATGGAGAATCGGAGATGGGCGATCTATTTCGGTGTGGGATGATCGATGGTGCGGGCACCAGAAATTGCGAGATAGATTGGGAACGGAAATCCACGGGGTGGATAACTACCTTTCGGTTGCAGCTCTGATCAGTCAAGATGGACGCTGGAATTTCGAGAATCTTAGCACTTGCTTACCTCCCGAGGTTAAGAAAGATATTAGTGATACTCTCATTCCATTGAATCGGGACCAGGCAGATAAAATCATCTGGTCCAGGAGTGGTAATGGATGCTTTTCTTGCAAAACAGCTTATGAGTTGCTTAATGATCACAATGAGAGCATTGGTGGGAATTGGAGTTGGTTCTGGAGTTTGAAGATTCCGAACAAGTTAAAAACTTTTATTTGGCTTATTCAGCATGACAGCCTTATGACCAAGGCGTTGAGGGTTGATCGCAACTTCGGGGATGATGCTACTTGCGGGAGATGTGCTGCACCGAGAGAGGATATCATGCATGTCCTCTGTTTCTGTATTGAAACTAAGAGGATTTGGGAAAAAATTATCCATGATGAGGACCTGAGCAGATTCTATAATATGGGAGGAGATGATTGGATGAGGAGGGTGGCCAAAGACCATTTCAGGTTACAGCCGCACATTGACTGTAGCTGGAGAAACATTTTCTTGGCCACGGTCTAGAGCATATGGAAAGCGAGAAACACATTTGAATATCAACACAAGAAGGAACCCACCCATATTACCATCCGTAATGCAGTTTTATTGGCAGTTGATATGGATAACATGGAACTTTCGAGTATGAAGGGTATAAGGAGCAGACCGCCTATGCAATGGAGTAAACCACCACCCGGCTGGGTTAAGCTCAACACGGATGGCAGCCTTTTTGGGAGTAGAAACTCAGCCGCGGCAGGGGGGTTGGTTAGAGATGAACATGGAACGTGGCTCTGCGGTTTCTCGATGAGGCTGGGAGCGATTACTATTACTTTAGCGGAGTTGTTAGGTCTCCGGGAGGGATTAAAGATGGCTTGGGAGAGACGTTATAGGAGGATGATGATCGAATGTGACTCGGAGATGATGATAAACTTGATTAAAACAGCCAATATCGAAAACTACCCTTATGGTGCTGTTATTCAAGACTGCCGCAATTATCTCCGGTTGCCGTGGGAAGTGCAGCTGTACCATGTCTATAGAGAAAGTAACTGTCATGCGGATGTTCTCGCCAAGATGGGCCACGACATCGTCGAGGCTATGGTTCTCTGGGACGCTGAGCCGGTTGAGCTTAGTAACGTGACTTGAGTGTGGGGGCTTGTTCGTTTCGTCTGTGAATGTGCATTTGTGCTTTAAGTTATGTATTATAAAACTGATTGTGCATGGTAATTTGTAAACAACGAAAAATTGGATTTATGAGATTTAAATTGGGTTGTGTAAAGATCTATGAATTCTTATGAACTTAATTAAATTGAATTCAAACCTGTTTAAATAATTAAATTACTATATTTATTGTTTTATGCCGAAAATGTTGGTACCTAGTATATGTATACTTTGGGTTAATTATTAGAGTTGTTGAGTGGGTTTGATAGATTGTATTATAGCATCTCCTTGAATTATCCATCAATTAAATGTTTTGTCGTGCGCGTGATTGTATATTTCTTTAAATACTAATAAACCCAAATTTATATACATCACAACTTGGTAATGAGGACTTAATTCTTGTTAGTTTGGACATTGGATGTGATAAAGAACTTGTGCTTTGTGTAATTGAGTAACGATACCTCTAACCTTTTTTCATGGAATGAGTATTCACAATATTTTGTGTTTGAGAGGTTTTGGTATTTAATTGAATTTACATGATGTAGGGTATTTATATTTAAGAATTGGTAACTAAGGTGATTCGAATGATCGATCAGAATAAATTGAGTGGTTTATGCTTATCTTGTATGACTAATTGTTAGTATATGCACGTTAAGGAAATCCTTGGATTAAGTATTACATCTCATATCATTGCCGTGCGTCGTATTTGGTCTCATATTGAGTCATTTCTCACGAGTACACATTGTTCCTTTTTATACAGTTCGCCTCCAGGGCGGAAATTTCTCAGTCAAGTAGCACCGGTATTGTTTATATCTCTACTCTCGTCGTATTTCAGGTGAGGGTGTTTTTGTTCTAGTTACGTATCAAGCCCTATAACCTTATGTGATAAGTTTTGCCCAAAAATTTATTATATACTTATATTGTTTTAAAAGAGAGTCATCGAGTAAATCATTATCAAGTAAATAATTTCCAAATGTTTATGAACGTACTAAATTATTTCTCATGACTTTAATTGTTTTGGCGAGATTACTCACGTTACGTCACGTTATTGGGCCCTGGTAAAATGTGTGAGTGGAAGACGGTACGGCATCGGGTCGTCGGTCAATCCACCCATATAAAGTACCCTTTGAGAATATCTCTGCGCGACTTGGGTGGCCGGAAGACGGGATATTCTTGAGCCGGTGGTTATGCCATCGAATGAGCGGGTAGGATCCCCCTACTCGATATGGACTATGGACTGGATCGGGTCTGCAGGCCCGACCAGAGGGGGGAGAAGGTTGAACTTATTTACGTTTATGATTACGTCACGAACGTGCTACGCATGTATTTTATATATTGCATGATCACGTTTTCAAAGTATTAATTTTTGTTTATTGTACACAGTCGAAGTTTGGTTGGAGATTATGCACGCTCACTCACCGAGCCACAACGATTATTTCATGAATCACGAACTGAACTAATTTAATATGGATTAACTGTAAAGACCGAGCATTGGTAAATGTTTTAATGCCCTTAATGGGAACTAACTTCAAATAAAACTTTGCTCGGGATTTATGACTTGCGTGTGCTACTTTCTATATATATGTATAGCCCCTGCTCACTCAGTCTTCTAGAGACTGACCCCTCTTTCCGCTCCTCAGTTTTCTTGCAGGTTTAGCTAGGTGTGAGTCGAGTCTTAGTGGTTGCTTCGAATCTCACTTGTACACTCGAGTCTCATTTACATTTATAATGTTACATTTATCATTTTATTTAAATAGGCCTGTGTGCCAATGTATGATTTTTGGTTTTATTGTCGGCTGTGCCGATTCTTGCAATTGTTATTTAGGCGAGTGGCCATCGCGTTATTGTTTTTATTTAGGGCTCGTAGCGCATTGTTGTTCGTGTTGAGCCTGTGAGCTCATTGTTGCTATTGTATCATTGTAATTGCTTCCGCATTTGCACTCGTTTTGTATTTTGAAATAATCGGTATAGGGTTAGATTCCGCCTAGCCAGATTGTTTTATTTTGTCACCCGTTCTCTATGGGTCCGATTCATGCTTGGATTTTCCATTTCATGTGTGAGCTAGACTCGTAGTACGGGGGATGTGGCGCCTATCGTTGCGGGTGTTACATAGTGTAAGTGCGAGAAACAATTATCAGTATTTCATAACCTTCATAAACGACTTTAGTCGTTTTGGTTATGTGTACTTAATGAAGTATATGTCAGAAGCTTTTGAGAAATTCTTGAAATTCCAGAAAGAGGTTGAGAATCAAACTGGTCACAAGATTAAAACACTTCGTTCTGACCGAGGTGGTGAA
>JBBMKE010369155.1:0-13027 GCA_037834125.1 Lippia alba | reverse complement strand
TTCTGACTAATACAACTAATAGAAGAAGACAATTTAAAACCCAAAAAATATAGATTTATCTAGTTATTTCAAATAATACTATTTTTTGGTAAAATCAATTATTTAGTACTTTAGGAAGTAGTTGTGGCGTTTAATTTTCTAGTAATTTTTTTTATTAAAAACACCACACCATGTGGCGTTTAATTTGGAAAAATAATTTTCAACTTTGGTGGCCAGTCTCTGTGGCAAATATAAATTAAAAAAAAAAAGAAATGTGGCGTGTTTCTTGAAAAAAAATAAGAAACGCCATAGCTTTTGGCATCCGATAAAAAGAATTAATAAAATATTATCAGGCGTCAAGATCTATGCGATCCCGTTAAAATAATATAAAAAATTGACAAAAACATCTTAACCGATTCTTTTTGGGTAATATTTTATGAATTCAAAATAAATTAAATAATATTCTTAAAAAATCCTCCATAAATAAAGAAAATCAAATTTTCAACTGCTTTCATTAAAAAGTCACCAAAAGATACCATTTTTCAAATTGAATGAGAAATGAATGATTAATTTAATGAACGTGGTCAATAATTCACCGCGCATTATCACATTTTCAGTCATATAAAATTATATATAGTCTTGGTGTCATGGAATTGGTAATATTCTTCATCACTCACCCTATTTATATTTACTAATAATTCCGTGCGCTTTGTGTGTGTGTATATATATATGTGTATTCTCATATTAATATTTATGTTACAATTTTAATATAATTATTTTGGATATTTTTTAGCAACAATGGCCTGATTTCGTTATGACAATTACGACGATCGAGGCAAGAGTTCAACTGTCTTTTCTTAAGACGAAATTGTCCTGCTCAAGTGCTTACGGATTAGCGGCAATCGTCTCCCAAGGTACAACGACCCCTTCTCGTAATAGAAATACTCCAAATTACGAGACCAACGAACTTTTAAGTGTTTAGAACTCTCTTAGAACGTAGACTCTAATACATGTATTTGTATGTAGGGAATGAATTGAATGATTTAAATGAATATAGATATTCATGTACCTCTTTAAAAGTGTGTTTACCTATTCATGTTTAGTTATTAATTAATAAGACATATTTTCGATTATTATCAAAACAATGCAATGTTACCTTTTCGGATAAAGTGAAAACTGTGACACCCCGCATTTTCGCACGTACAGGTTTATACCACGTGAAAATTTATTTATTGTTTTGCATTTATTTCATAATTACTTAATGCATCACATTCTTTATTTCATTCTTAACTTCAACTATTGAAACTATTTGAATTTCCCAAAATAATCAATTGCCTCTATAGCATCAACAAACGAAGAATACCCAAACAACCTCATTAGTTTTTCCATAATCAACTAAATTCCTTTATTCCGAGTTGAAAGATTGATTCACAACGATGGAAAGGTGAGAGATACCACATATATATCACTTCAACAAAATCCCAGCTTGAATCTCCTTTCTTAAATTTGTTTTATTTCGGTTTCACTCGGATACACGCGCCAAGTAAATTCCCGTGCAAGGTAAAGGTTGGCATCTAGAAGAGTCAACACACGTCGGGGCCACAATTGGAGGAATTTTCAAATGGAAGACGGGTTCACACACAAGACTGCACTCTCCAAGCTTCATTGTCATCTTTATTGAAAATTACAACATAGGTCCAAATATGGCCCCTACCAGTTAAACTTCATATCCCACATCGGACATCCATCTCCTCACGCCTCTTCACCACCTAGCTATCTACGTTCATTTCCACCTATTTATTAACACAAACAGTGATAGAATGACAAGAAGAACAACAAAATGTCACACATAGTTCTGTTTCCTTTCATGTCCAAAGGCCACATAATCCCCCTCCTCCACCTCGGCCGCCTCCTCCGCCGCCGCGACGTCTGTATCACCGTCGTCACCACACCGGAAAACCATGCCTTCATCGCTCATTCCCTTCATGATACCGATGTTTCCATTATCGACCTTCCCTTCCCGGAAAACATCCCTAGTGTCCCACCGGGAGTCGAGAGCACCGACAAGCTCCCATCCATGTCCCTTTTCGTCGCATTCGTCAACGGGATCAAACAAATGCAGGCCTCGTTTGAAGCCACGCTGCATAACATCCACACTGGTTCCCCTGTCTCATGCATCATATCAGACGACTTCCTCCCATGGACTGTGCAGTCATCTTCGCGTTTCGGGATCCCAAGGCTCACCTTTCTCGGCATGAACCACTACGCCATGACTGTCAACAGCGAGGTAGCCAGAAACGGCTTGCTATCCCTGCACGAGTCCGGTGACGAGCCCTTCACCATCCCCAGCTTTCCGAGGATCAAGATAACGAGGAACGACTTTGATGATCCGTTGGACAAGCGTGATCCTCGGGGGCCTCTTTGGGATTTCATCATGGAGATGGGGGCAGCATTGGGGGATAGCTACGGTATGTTGGTGAACACCTTCTACGAGCTTGAGGAGCCTTTTGCCGACTACTGGGATCGAAACCGTGTTCCCAAAGCATGGAATGTAGGACCACTCTGTCTAGCAGAACTACAACCGCGGGAATTAGAAACAGAAGCAGGCCAAATTCCTGTGTGGATTCAATGGCTTGATCAGAAGCAAGCTCAGGGTCGGCCCGTGATGTACATAGCGTTCGGGTCTCAGGCGAAGGTAACGCCGGGACAGTTACACGAAATAGCTGTCGGGTTGGAGGCAGCGAAGGTGAGTTTCTTGTGGGTGTTGAGGGATGGAAAAGAAGAACTAGGTGATGGATTTGAAGAGAATGTGAGGGATAGAGGGATGATAGTGAATGAATGGGTTGATCAGAGGGAGATTCTCATGCATCCGAGTGTGCAGGGCTTTCTAAGCCATTGCGGGTGGAACTCGGTTTTGGAGGGAATATGCGCCGGGGTTCCGATTTTGGGCTGGCCGATGATGGCGGACCAGTATCTTAATGCGAGGATGGTGGAGGAAGAGATTGGAGTTGGATTGAGAATTAAGACGGTTGATGGGACGGCGAAAGGATTTGTTAGTGGGGAGGGATTGAAGAATGCAGTGATGGAGTTGATGGAGGGTGAAAGGGGGAAGGAGCTGCGGAAGAAGGTGGCGGAGGTGGCAGAGGACGCTCGGAAAGCTGTATCAGAGGGCGGTTCGTCGTGGCACGCTTTGAATGAGCTTATCAATGAGATACAGAAGCATAAGGAAATCAACACTAAAGGAGAAGAAGGGTACTAGTTAAGGCAATAGGTGTAGTGGAATCTCTGGTTCTTGAGTTTATTTTACTGTAATTTTCATTCGGATTTGGTTCTTGCTATTAAGTACTGACTACTGAAGTCTGAAGCAATAACACAGTTAGAAATATGCAAGATTAGAAGCATAAATAAAGCTTTAAGTTGCCAAACCATAATCAGAAAGTGATTCGTTCTTTGCATGACAAATAGTGTCAACAGAAAATTAGGAAAATGTTGTAAGAATATTTGTTAGTGGAATTCTATTAATTGATGGTTGTATTAAAAATAAAACAGGCTAAGTAAATACGATTAATGGGACAAGACTTATCAGACCTATTTGTTTGACCCACTATTGTTAAAGCCTTTATGTTAGCAGACGTGGTATGATAGCTGGTGTAGGCCCACTTTAGAAAGCTCGTGATGGGATTTATATATCATGGCTAGGTCTCCTCTTCATTCCACGTTATTGATAACTGCTTTCCAATTAAGCTGTCAACTGTTGGTGAGAGAAGGAGAGGAAGATCTAGCTAAAGGAGTTGTGGAATTCCACATGAAATTGTCCAACGATATCGGTAAATATAAGACTCAAATCAGTAATTTAATAGATAAGAAATCAAGTATATGTCTATACTATCAGTGTTCTAAATTGATAGTGTGGATCTTGGCAAAAATATCTTACAAATATTTATATGGGAGATGCGTAGTTAGGTCAAGAGGTATAATTGCAAAAAATCAATCAATAATTCATTTTGGCGTGAGGTTAAACTCATAACTATTCTAGAAAAATGAAGAACCTAGGACGCCATGAAAGGGACATTCACCAAGCTCCATGACGCCCACCATCTTGGATCTTTTCATGATCACTCTTGTTATTAAATAGGAAATATTTATGGCATTTTCTTAAGATCTTCACCATTACAAAGGAACAGAATTAATTGAGATCTTCACCAGTTTCTTAATCTTATGAAATCTGGAAATGTAAACCCATCCTTTCTATGCAACTCACAGCAGCCACATTTGCATTTTGCTGTGGTTGTTCCTTCGTAACAGTGAGGAAAAGGGTGGCGGAGGTCCGTGGCACAGCCGTGAAAGCGGTGGAGGAAGGTGGTTCTTCATGGCGGACATTAAATCAGTTCATAAAGGAATTGCAAGCGAAGAGAATAATTGTACCTAATTAAATATTAATTAGCGGGATGGGTGTTACTAATTATTTTCCTTATTCGGCAGCAATTTAATGTAATTCTAATAGGAGACTAAGAGCTGTGATCAAGCCCAACTCAGCAACAAGCCCATCAGTTCAGCTTTCATAAGCTCCACATAGTCATTGCATCTACAACACTGGTGGAGCTAGAAATATGATTCAGGAGGTCATATTAGCTTTTCCATATATATATATATATATATATATATATATATATATAGAAAACCTTGTAAAATATCGAAAATATAAAATAAATCCTATGTTTAAAAAATTAGCATAAAAATTCCTGTGTTTTATAATAATAAACATAAAAACTCTCTCACATTGTTTGAGTCATACATGTTGCCCTTATTCACGCAAATAAATATAAAAATTAGACAAAAAAATATTAGCAAATAAAAAATTACAAAAAGATATAATAGAATATAAAGGAAAATATTGGAAACGATATATAAAAAAATAAATGAAAAATATAACTACCACAAACGTTTTTATTGGGAGGCAAAAACATGAAAGGAAAGACATAAATCAAAAGTTGATAGAAAACATACATTAAAGAGAAATTAATGGATAACAAGATACATATTAAAATAAATTATTTTAGGACCTATTTGACAATTTATATGAATATTGAGGCAAAATTGAAATTATAAAAATTAAGAGATCATGCATATAAATACAAAAACAATGTTTTTGTAAAGAAAATTTGTAGAATTCGGGCATACAATGCAATTATCGGTCATAAGATTTTTGTACAAAATTAAGAAAAGCGCAAAGTTTTCTATGAGATTTTATATAACATGGGGTTTTTTTATGCCCATTTCGAATAACACAAGGGAATTGAGTGCATATAACTTATATACTATTTGTGTAGTTTCAATTATTAATAATTTATTATATTGACTCTAACTAGTATTAATTTTAATTTTGATGAATGAGATCAATAATGAAAAATCTCATAAAATAACATACATACATCTATGTGTACATATAATCTAAAAAACAAAAAAACTTGAGGGGGTTCAATTGCACCCGCTCATGTACATGTGGCTCCACCACTAATCTACAGGCTCGGGCTTGGGTTCGAATCCCTTCAAGTCGAGCCCAGACTCGGCTCTGCTCTCCCAATTCAAACCCCAGCGCGAGCTATTCTCGAGCCAGCTCGTCAAACTCGTGAGCTGACTAGTCTCATTTGCATCCCTAATCTACATTATTATATATATTAAGTGAGTTGATAAAAACTATTTTGATGTTCTGGACTTTTTTTTTCTTTTTTCTCCTTCAGTTTTGAATTTTTTTTTCAACTGCTTTGTCTTTGAAAGTTGAAAATCTCTATATCTTTATTTATTTCTTTATTTATTTTACTATTACATGTATTATCTTAAACTTTTTTCTCTTTCATCTCCATAATCCTTTTCTTTTAATAACTTTTGGATATTCTTCTTTTTTTAATAGTAATATGATATTATCAAATTTATTTATCATAATTTAGTAACTATTTAATTTTTATTAATATTAATATTTTATTTTTTGGTATATATACATATCGAGTATGCGTATTGATACTAGTTTAAATAAAAATTAGTCAAAAATGCAAATTTGGTCCTATAAGTTTGCAATTTTGGCAATTTAGTTTTGTCCGTCTTAAAATTTGCAATTCAGTTCTGTAAGTTTTTAATTGACAATTTTGGTCTTGTTTGTTTCAAAATATGCAATTAAGTCTTGTAATTTCTAAAATTTTGCAATCGATGATCGACTTTTGCAATTAAGTGTGTAACACCCTACACGTCAGAGCATCATATCCCCGCACCATGTGTCCAATTCACATATGAAATTGATTTTCATACATGAACTAAACACCTGACGAACGAATGACAATAAAAATCAATTCCTGGCTAGGCAGAAACTAACCCTGTAACCAATCAAATCAAACCAACTCATGCATATTATACTCATATCATAACCAACCTGCTCAATATGTACATCAATATACAGCGGCACACAGGCCTCAAAATTTCATATAATATGTACAATAAGTGTTCAAGTCTACCATATGCTTCAATACCAAAAATGTGCGACCAATGCTAGACACGAACTAAAGACTCCAATTCCCGCCTAGCATGCATCTGAAAAGACTGAAATTGGTGGGGCGTCAGTCTATGGAAGACTGAGTGAGGGGTTATATAAATATAAGCGTACCTACATGCAAGTTATAACCTCGGGTGAAGTTTTGAAATAACAGTATTGATATAAGTTCAAGAAATGATTGACTTTGCCCGAGATTACAACTATCAAATTTAGCAATTTATTAAAGTTACAATCAATCAATCCGTGGCCCGGCGAGTAGGGCAATTCTCCAACCAAAACCCAGTAGTGAATGACACCAATTGCAATTCAATAAATATGTGATCATGCGATTCGTTACAGTGCACAATTAGTAGTTTCATGTAACCTTTTCCCCCCGGGTGATAATCAGACTAATTATCCAATCATGGTATGTGCCAGGAACATGACTCCCACGTACGGTATTCCTTCCTTCACCAAACCTCCTGGTGAATTCAGGTTTCATCCCATTTGGTGAGAGTAGTATATGAGTTACCCGTCAACCCTTACTTTCTCGGTTGGCTCACACACTAACTCTCGGGCCCACAGTGCTATACAGGGTTACTCGCCAAATCATGAACATGAACAATATTTTTGAAAGATCATTCGCAATACTTGACATTTTTGGAAAGATAATAAGTATAATCTAAGTTTTGGCTGAAAAACACACTTAAGGGTTGTGTCGGTTCTACATAACTAGGACTAAACCTCACATGTATAGACAAAAACAGCGAATACAGTCACGGAGCCTGCTCCTCGTCAACTGGAAGCTTGTCTGTGCAAGAAGTACAAGCTTACATGAGACTAGACTCAATGCACCAAATAATGACGAATGGAAAAATGCAATGTGACATCATGAAATTATGAATATACCACGTTCAATCGATCATAATATCATGAAATAAGCAAGCACACTTGATTCATATGAATTTCATGCAAGAAATAGCTAATTTTGAGCATATTACCAAAACACAACGAAAAACGAGATATTTCCGATATTGATTATCACAAACTTGTTCTTACATGAAATATATCATATAGACTCGATTTGGGGTCAATTAGGCCAAAGATGCAAAAGTTAAAATTTTTAAAAAATTCTTACAGAAGGTTTTGTTCTGTCAGCGAGGTGGGAACAGCCGTTCCCACCCTCAGTTCAAAAATGGGAATGGTCGTTCCCATGGGCGCGTGCTCGGCACTGCCCACCGGGAACGGCCGTTCCATGTTTACAAAGGGAGCGGGAACGACGTTTTTGAAAAACAACAGAGCAGAAACAGGGGATGTTTGCGGGAAATCAAAAACAACAACACCAGGCCCATTCCAACACTCCAAATGCATCAAATAACCACATTCCACATACATATACTCTTAATATGAAATAAAATCAATCATCAAGCATCAATCCATGCATTTATCAATATTTTTCCCCAATTTTGAAACCATATATAATCATGATCATAGTGCCAAATAATCCACGTTACAATCATGGAATTCAATCCCTTAGCTCTTAATCAAGCTCGTACAAACTAAAACTCAAGTTATTCATACAAACCATAACCCTAGCTTCACACATATATTCATGGATATGCACATATATATGATCATATACCTCAAGAATGAAAGGATGAAGAAGATGATGATGAGGATGATGAATTCTTGAACTTGAATCTTGATTATGCTCAATTCTAGCTTGAAGATGCAAAAATCCGTCACTTTCCCCCTTCATGGATGATCAACCGAGAGTGCAAATATGTATGTATGATGTGTATGAAATGCTACAAGCTTCTTCTGCATATATGAAATGTATGTAGGAAAAATTGTTCATTTCATCCGCCAGAAATGTCTAACTTGCAATCTCCGGACATAGTTTTTTTAATTGGCAAATGTAAGACACCAATTTTCAAAATCATAAAATTAGAGGACAATTATCCATAGTTGTTCCTTTGACTTGCCTGAGTTGTCCAAGTGGAAGCTGGAGAGACATGTTGCCAGCCACATGGATGTTTTTTTGCCAGGTAAGAAAATTATAAAAACAAAAAGAAAAAACTTATTAAAAACCACGTGGATTTGTTGGGTTAAAAAAGTAAAAAATCGATTTGTTGGGTACTATTGAGAAGAAGGGGGTCATTGGGTGCGACACTAACTCATCACAAATCTATAAGCGGGTCGGTGATATAGAAGTCATCAACAAGTCGAAGAGGGTTGCCACGAATCAGATCCTGCTGGCGGCGGCGCCTACCGCCAGATCGAATTTTTTTTTTTTCCGTCACCGTCTTCTAGATCTGTACCTCTACCATTGTCTTTCAGCTAGAAAGATTCAAACGATCGCCATACGACTTTTTTTTTTAGCATATGTTTTGTGGGTTATTTGTTTCTTTCGGGATTGATGTGTAATTGGTGAAATTATGCGAACATTTGTGAATGGAGATCGTTTACTACTTTTCTTACATTTAATGAGCTCATGTTTGGAATCTAAGAAAATAGTACCCACGTTCTGGGAAAAAGTTTTGTAGTTTCTTTGAATTGAAATATAGTTTCAATATTTCAAATTTTCACAGAAGAACTAGAATTTGGTAGAGGATGCCGGATATTAATTCCTTGGCATTGTGGTAATGAGTTGAAGAATGGTTGTTATCCTCATATTAAGTTGCAATATGCCGCATTGAGTTTTCTGAATCTTTTTTGAGCACTGAATAAGTTCTTCAAATTAAACTATGGAATTCTTGTCATAGATCAAACGTTTGCTCCTGTTTGATTGACGTCGCTTGCTTCTTCTTCTTCTTTTTTTTTTCCTACTTGGCAAAAACTATCCAAGTGGCTGCTAATGTGTCCATTTGACGCCAACATGTCTTTCCGGGTTCCACGTGGACAAGCCAGGCGGGCCAAAGGAATTTCCGATGGACAATTGTTCTCTAATTTCATGATTTCGAAAATTGGTGTCTTACATTTGCCAAATCAAAAAACTATGTTTGGAGATTGCAAGTTAGACACTCCTGGCGGATTTATGAAATGAACAATTTTCCCAATGTATGTATGCCAAAATTGCAACTATACCAACTTATAAATATTATGCCCAAGTTCACCCTTAGGAAAATATGATCCATTAGGTCCTTATATCTCATGCATTTAGGTCCTCAAACTTATGAAAGTGATCAAGTAAGGGCAATTTAGCAATCAAGTCATGTTCAATCACTTATTTCAAATGTTGATCAAATATAAATGTTGCAAATTTCATACAAGTTTCAAATGATTCACATAATTGTAATTAAGTCTAAAGTATGAGAATTTTATAATTTTACCAAGTGTATAATTAAATTGATTAATTAGTAATTCTCTCAAACACACAGGTGTCGCGTTTACCTTGATTTTGGAATCTGTGGTGATAGAAATGCCACGGAGTAGTTTGGATGCTGATAGAGATCACCGTGACAACACTAGCATGACTGATTAATTTCCCGAATAATGTAGACAATATACCACCTAACCAAATATCCTTTTCAGAATATTCTTGGTTTTCAGAACTTAGAAAATCGGGGTGTTAGTAAGTGCATGAATTCAAATCGTGTCAAACTCTTCTTTGTTTGAGCTCCCACGCACGCATACCGAAAGATCGCCTTACTTGTCCTGGTCTGGAACGAGTACGTAAAAATTTTCGTGGGATCATGATCGTCTGTGCCGGCCGATAAGACCTCTGAGATTGACTAGCTATTTGGGAGATTTGACTATTCTTTTTTATTGAAAAGGAGTTAGTTATTTAAGTGAGTCATGTTCTTGTAGGCTCAAATGGATGATACAATATTTTCGTTCAAATATAATTATATTTTTTATTTAAATTTTCTTTTATTAGATACGTCATATGTATAATAATTTTTTTTATAGAAGTCAGATATTTTTCATAATGTCATCCGCAATAAGCAAAGAAATGACAAATGAGTCACGTGGCTAATTCCGACAACTAATAAAATTTCCAGCAAAAATCAGGCATAAATTGTAAAATTTTAGAATTTACAAGACTTAATTGCAAATTTTGAATCGAATAGAATCAAAATAGCCTAAATTAGAAACTTACAGGACTTAATTATAATTTTTAAACGAGCAAGATTAAATTATCAAAATTGCAAATTTATAGGACCAAATTTACATTTTTGTCAAAAAATTATATGTTTTTATTTTCTCTTCGTTTTCCATTTGAATCATTCTTTTTTTCTTTTTTTCTTGGTTAGGTTTTGAATTATTCTTGTTTTTGCTCATAATTGTTTTCCTGTTTTCTTGGTTAGGTTTTGAATTATTTT
This sequence comes from Lippia alba, assembly GCA_037834125.1. Classification (NCBI taxonomy): domain Eukaryota; kingdom Viridiplantae; phylum Streptophyta; class Magnoliopsida; order Lamiales; family Verbenaceae; genus Lippia; species Lippia alba. The sequence goes on along the minus strand of JBBMKE010369155.1, from coordinate 2,200 downwards.
CTGTTTGCTCATAAGTTTGGGTAATACATATATCTTATAATTTCTCATGTGGTACGGATACCTGCTCCATTATTTAGCTGAAGTCGATATATTTGATTGACTGGGAGACACATTTGAATAATAATACATATGTTTTACTTTTATATCATTTGTACTTTATTTAATACTAAACTATATAAATAAAAAATAATAAAATTGCTACTGAAAGTCACCAAAAGATAACATTTTTTTTTCCAAATTGAATGAGAAATTAGTTTAACGAACATGGCCAATAATTCACCGCGTATTTTAACATTTTCAGTCATATCAAAATTATATAGTTTTGGTGTCATCAGATGATAAAATTGAAATAAATACAAATCATATATATCCGGAATATTATAATATTACTGAGAAAAGGTTATATGGCGGTGCAAAACAGAGAAGAAGAAGGAAGATTTATACACTATTTTCTAACGGCCAAAAAACTAAGAAAACGAAAGGACCTAAAGTCAATAAACTCTCAAAAATAAAAGAATCTATCCAAATCTTCTAGAGAAAATAAATTAATACAAACGTGAGGAAAAGGAAGAAACGTATATACAAAACACAATCTTATCATTCAGCATCAGTCAGTCTGTTCATATACATAATCGGTAATAAAACTGAAATAAAAAATAAAATACAAATTTGCAACATGTGACTCAAAGACAATAATAATGAAATTCACAGCGACCAATTAATAATGTTTCTGGAATTTTCCAAGATAATGAATTGCTTCTTTAGCATCATCAAACGACGTTATTAGTTTTTCCATAATCAACTAAATTCCTTTTATTCTGAGTTCAGAGATTGATTCACAACAATGGAAAGGTTGAGACTTGAGAGATACCACAAATCACTTCAACAAAATTTGGAATTTGAATCTCCTGTTTTAAATTTGTAATTCATTACGGGTGCCATCACTGGCGAAGGATGGCATGTAAAAGAGTCACATACGTTGGGGCCACAATTTTAGAAATTTTAAAATGGAAGAAGAGATCATAGACAAGACTACTCTCTCCAAACTTCATTGCATTTTTACTGATAATTACAGCATTGGTCCAAATATAACTCCTATCAGTTCAACTTCATATCCCACACCTGCCATCCCTCTCCTTCTACGTCTACTTATTAAGACAAACAATGATAGAACGGCAAGAACAACAAAATGTCTCACATAGTTCTGTTTCCTTTCATGTCCAAAGGCCACACAATCCCCCTCCTCCACCTCGGCTGCCTCATCCTCCGCCGTGACATCCGTATCACCGTCTTCACCACTCCGATGAACCACGCCTTCATTGCTCACTCCCTTCATGAAACCGAGGTTTCCGTTATCGACCTTCCCTTCCCGAAAAACATCCCCGGTGTCCCACCAGGAGTCGAAAGCACCGATAAGCTCCCATCCATATTTGTTTTCGTCGCATTCGTCAACAGAATTAAACAAATGCAGGCCTCCTTTGGAGCCGAGCTGCATAACATCCACACTGGTTCCCCTTTCACATGCATCATATCAGACGGGTTCCTCCCCTGGACAGTGTAGTCATCTTCGCGGTTTGGGATCCCGAGGCTCGCCTTCGACGGCATGAACCATTACTTCATGACTGTCATCCAGGAGGTAGCCATGAACGGCTTGATATCCCTGCACGAGTTTGGAGACGAGCCCTTAGCTGTTCCTAGCTTTCCTAGGATCAAGATCACGAGGAACGACTTTGATGATCCGTTCGACAAGCGTGATCCTCGCGGGCCTCATTGGGATTTCATCATGGAGACAGCGGCAGCATTGGGGAATAGCTACGGTAGGTTGATGAACACCTTCTACGAGCTCAAGAAGCCTTTTACTGACTATTAGGATCGAAACTGTGTCCCAAAGCATGGAATGTAGGACCTTTCTATCTAGTTGAACAACTACAACCACCGGAATTGGAATCCGAAACCGGCCAAAAGCCTGTATGGATTCAATGGCTTGATCAGAAGCGGTCTCAGGGTTGGCCTATGATGTACATAGCGTTTGGGTCTCAGGCGAAGGTAACACCGAGACAGTTACGCGAAATAGCTGTAGGGTTGTGTTGGAATTTAGGTGAATGATTTTGTAAATGTTTTTCCATTACAAAGGTAAAGAAATGTACATGTATTTATAGGCTTACATGAAGGCTCTAGATCACTTACTATTACTAATATT
>JBBMKE010368723.1:0-13029 GCA_037834125.1 Lippia alba | reverse complement strand
ATTATCTTTCTCTTCTCACCCCTTATTCTTACGAGCCCGAGACTGCTCTAAAGTCTCTTTCGATACGAAAACCGTATCATTATGTCTTACCCATAAGTTTTACCTTGGGAATTTTCAAAATACTTTTACTAATAACTTGAAGATCACAAACAAAACTCCTTACGACGGAATAACAGTAGGTTGGATAAGATACACTAATCTATCTTACTATTCACACAAAAAAAACTACATAAAAAACCCACACTGGTAAAATATTAGAGAACTATGCTCTCCAAACTCACAAAAAGGATTATCACAGATTCTCATAAAACACTTAAGAACATACTAGGCCTCACTGACATAATTTTTGAGTTTTTTGCATGTATACCCCATGTGTTATGTCTAATTAACACTCCGAACTCTGTGATTTGAAAATTCTCAAAGAAAATCCTGTGATTATATAAATTAGCACTGAAAAACCTGTGATTGTATTAAAGTTAGCACTTAAAATCCTACAACCACGGCTGTAGGGTTTGAAATGCCAATTGGGTGCTAATTTATTGCAATCGTAGGGTTCTATTTGAGAGTTTTCAAATCATAGGGTTCTGAGTGCTAATTAGGTATATCACAGGATTTTTGGTATAATTACCTCCATAATTTTTCTTGAACTTGGTGCACGGGTATAAATGGTTCGAACTTGTGCTGTGAATGAAAAGGAGCAGTTGGCATTACTCTTTTGCTATCAGGTCCTCTCATCCAATTCGACAACAAATTGGATGAGAGGCTTGTATTGATCTGCAGCCCAGTTTCTTACCATGCTTTAGTCCTTACAACAATTTCTTCTATTTGGGGGTACAACACACTCCATAAAAAAAAATTATGTTAACAATAAACATTGAAACAGGTGTAGTAAATTAAATGATAAAGTAAATATTACAGTAATTGACCATCTTATTTTTCAGCCTCCTCTCTACATTTCTACAAATTCTTCATCAAATGCTCTCTAATTCATTCCAACATTATAATAATTGACTTGTCCTTACTTGTAAAATTGAGTTGTTAAACGATTTACAAGAGTTGTTCACTACTTGGTCACATTTGCAATACTCCATGAAATGATCTGTTAAATGATTCACAAGAGTTGTTCACTAATTGGTCACATTTGCAATACTCCATGAAACTACTTGGATCACTGTTTGTGTTGCACGGATATGGACATGGCGCACGGATACGGAAACACAGATTTTTTTGTAAATTTTCCACGCGAGAAGTGCCTGACACGACTGTACAAAAAAATGATATTTTTAGAAGTATCGGTGCATTAGAGATCACTGTGTAGGATGTTTGCTGTTGAACCATTCATATGCATCTGGATGTTTGATCCTCATTTGTTTCATTACAACTCTAAATCACCCAAAGTACATGAGTTGGCTGCCTTCCACACAGAATTTCTCAAGTCTATACCTCTGTGGCCAGCTCAATTCAGATTTAATATCAAATACTCCACACAGAACCTACTCTCAGCAGCTGGAATCACCTCAGGTAATGCATAAATCAATAATTTTGTTACGCAAATATGCATGTGAAATCCTCTACGTTTCCAATATCTAAATTTATATTTAAAACAATGAAGAATCAACTACAGTTTTCCTTGTTCTCTGTGGACACAACATAGGTTGAGGGAAAATGTTATGTTTTGGAGATTTAGCCCTCACTGGCTCGGCCACTGCTTGACTGAAATGAACTTAATTATAATGTTGATAGTTGTGATCCCAAGTAGTTTATTGTGATCTCTCTTGCCCGTTTGGGAATTATCTTCTAAAACCTTACCCGAAATTATGACTTGCATGATAATTGTGCTTTATATTTATTATGCCTCTCACTCAATTTTTCATAGACTGATTCATCCCACTTTTCAGGTCCTTTTTGCAGGTGCTTGCTCGGCGAGAATTAGAATTAATCGAGTCTTTAATTCGTGTCTAGCATATACTTGACTGTAGCATATACTCAGTTTGTTATGCATACTACTTCGCTTATATTATTAATTTTACGGTTTGTGAGCCAATGCACCACACGTCTTGACTGTAGGCCGCATCAGCCATTTACTTTATTTTTGTTTAGGGCTCGTAGTCCTTTGATTGATATTATTTAAAGCTCATGAGCTCGTGACTTGTATGTATTGTCTATTTTGCTTCCACATGATGTTCATTTATTGTTTATACTTGGTTTAAGGATTAGACATCCGCCTAGTTAGGGTTTTATCATTTCCTTGTCTCCTATTAGCCATGAGTTTGGCTTGTACACGGAGCAACCTGTTTCATATATAGATTGGATCATAGTGCGGGGGATATGGTGGCTCGGCATTCCAAGCGCTATAAAATTAATAAAAATAAAATAATGCACAAGTAAAATATGGATCCTATAAATCAAGAGGAGGTGAATTGATTTTTATAGACTTTTTGCAACAATATATTTTAGAATAAATTCGTAATATACAGAGCTTACACGCTTAAGCATATCAGGGTACACTTCAATTAGATCAATCACAGGCTTGGGTGAACAACCTAACTTAGAACAAGTCAGATGGAGCACAAAGATAGTTTACCCAACAACTCAAAAATTTGAGTATACAAAGTCTCAAACATAGATAATAAAATGAAAGTACAAGAGACAAGATATTGGGAAAATTACAAAATCGGGGCAATATGTGATCCCCACTAGCAAATTTGGGATACAAACTTTTCCGGCAACAAAAGGAGCCCGTATGTCCCAAAAGTTGTCAATTTTGGAACAATCTTCGCTGGAGCTCGCTTACATGGCACTGGAGTGCTGACATGTCAAAATTAATTGTACACGTGTCAATTAATTTTGACACGTCATTGTAAACGTGTCAATTAATTTTGACATGTAAGCACTCAGGCGATATGTAAGCGAGCTCCAGCGAAGATTGTCCAAAAATTGACAACTTTTGGGACATACTGGCCACTTTTGTCGCCGGAAAAATTTGTATCCCGAAATTGCTAGTGGGGGTCACATATTATCCCAATTTTGTAATATTTCCAAAATCAGAAGATATTTGCGTACGGCCAAACGGCACCAACACCATTCGTATATATCAAATAGTCCCCACGTAGGAAGTATTTTCCCCACACCTATATTTTTGTTTTTCTACCCCTAACTTTACTTTAATTCCATTCCCCGCCTCAAGTTTTAGTGGTGATAAAAGGTACTTGGGGGTATTTATTTTTTTGAAGGTGGAGATTGTTTACTTGTTGGTTTTGGACTTCTATTACTCATGCGAAGACCTCCAAGTTCCTTTAGGAGTCAACAGTATTGACTGAGATGAGTTGGTATCCTGAATCAAAATATTATTGGGTATTAGAAATAAAAGTCCAAAGAATTAATCTTGCCAATCAAAATAGATGTTATTCGATCGTAAATTAGTAATTAATTTGTGTTTTTGAGCTAACAACTTATAGGTATTGATTGTGATGGGGCCACGTATAAGTTAGAAGTGCCGGGTAATCTCCTAATTTAAATTTTTTTTACATATATATAGTATAATTTAAAGATTTTTAGCTAATTGAGACACTTGACATTAAAATTATCCTATAAATAATAGTATCACTATAAATATTTTAGAAGACAGTGGACAAGTTAAGAATTGGAAATCTCATTACTTAACTTGAGGGCATGGGTGCAAAAGAAAGAAAAAAGAAAGTGACGTGGGCGATGTTGTGTTCGAGAGGAATGAGGTTTCTGTGGACAGGGATTGATGGCTTGGTGCTGATTGACAAAATTGGGAAAATATGTGACCCCACTAGCAATTCTGAGATACAAACTTTTCCAGTGACAAAAGTGTCCAGTATGTCCCAAAAGTTGTCAATTTTGGGACAATCTTCGCCGGAGCTCGCTTACATGGCGCTGGAGTGCTGATGTGTCAAAATTAATTGACACGTGTACAATGTGTGTCAAAATTAATTGTACATGTGCCCCAAAATTGACAACTTTTGGGATATACATGCTCCTTTTGTCGTCGGAAAAGTTTGTATCCCGAAATTGCTAGTGGGGGTCACATATTGTCCCGATTTTGTAATTTTCCCCAAGATTTATACTGGTTTGACCCTAATACTTGTGAAAATTCAAACCAAGAGAATTATTCTACTACCTAAGTTGTTCACACTTAGGATTTTGAATAGGTCTTCAATATATAGAGAGATTTCAATCATACAATACATATGGAGCATGCCTGATACAAAACATATCTAACTCCAGGATTCCTAGCTTCTTGCTAACACTACTCACCATAAAACACACAATACTCTATATGGTGTACACACAAAATAGCGACAAACAAAACTTGAAAAAAATTAATTTTTGTGCCGAGAGTGGACCTCTATATATATCCTCCAGGAATATGACCGTTGCACCTTGTGTTAATCCAAACTTTGGTTAAGTTCCCAATGTTCTATAGAGGCTGGTACAAACTTTTGCAACTTGACCCTGAAGAAGTGCAGATGCTTGCTCCCTTTTCCAGTTAGACTTTTATACTGAAAAAAAAAGTGTTATCCAATGATAAAAGTTAAATAAGCATTTGTCATTTTAGTTATTCATGCAAAACGATAGGTTCCAGGAGAATTAATAGATCCAATATACTATTGCAATTAATTTGAATAATCAAATATCAAAACAAGTTTGTTAAAAATAAATATATAACAATTAAGAATCGTTAACATTATATTCTATCTGATAGCACATGTGGATAACTTTATCAAATTTTAACTTTTAACCTACATAAAGGTATTGAGTACGTAAATTATTTATTATAAACAATTTACCCAAAAGAAGCAAAGATTTCATGTGTATGTATAGTTTTTATGCAAATAAATACATTTAATAGTCATAAATGCAACACTAAATGTTTAGCCCTCGTAATTTCATAACATCATCATCATCATTTCATGTGACGGACTATTCGACATGAAAATTGAGCTTTTTTTGGATTTAAATTGAAGCACAAGTAATCGAGAGGGAAAGGAGCAATGTGTCATTTGACAAGTAGACATGGATGACAATTTATTGAAAACGAAAATGTCAGATGACAGCTTGCTAGGCGTTTGGGAAGTACAACTACAAAAAGATATATATATATATATATATATATATTTGGACGACAGTTTGTAAGAAACAAAAAGGATAGATGGCTGTTTGTAAGGCGAAATAATTCCAAATATAAATTGCAAAAGCCTCTATAGTTAGTTTGGTAAAGAAAAGATATCTCTTATTTTTAACGAAGCAGGCATAGGAAACATCGAACGACAAAAATAATTAAACGAAGAAAAAGGATTTGAATCATTAACATTTGACAGCAACAAGAAAGAACAATGACATAAACAGAAAAGCCAAGTAAATAAGACAGTTTGGACATAAACAAGAATTTAAACGTAAGACTTAACAAAACTCAGCACTGCATTGGACAATATATATATATATATATATATATATATATAGTGCAGATTTGATTATTTCCTGAGCTCACAAACAGCCATAGTATAGTGGCTTTGAATCCAGGTTGCACATGATTATTGGCATTTGTCCTTGCTAGTACGACTCGAACATGATGGTACAAACATAATACGATAATAATATGTGATACGGAAAATTTTTTCTTAAAATTTAAACGTGAAAAGTGTCTGATACGACAAAACAATTATCTGTGCATTACTGGTTATCATCTTTGTTTCTTGGGAGTTGACCAATTAAAACTGGCACTGTGTATGTCCATATATATAAAATCTTGCCTCAATGGAAAATTGGAAAAAAAGAAGTTCAGTTTTAAATGCCAGCAAAAAAATGAATATGACCTTTTGATTGAAAATTTTAGTTTGGAGCAGAGTTACTCAAACTATTTTTTTTTCCCTGAAAGGAGATAAACTAAATCAATCGTTAGATCTGTACGTCATGTCATAACCGGCATATGGACTCTCAATTGAGACTAACACGACAGTGATGAATATGATCTTTTGATTAGAAATTTTAGTTCAAATCAGATTTGTTCAAACTTAAATCAATAGTTGGATCGGTATGTCATCATGGCCGGCTTGAACTCTCAAGTGTGACTAATACGGCGGTGACTAGCTTGTAGGGTTGGAGAGCCCTAAGGCATGTAAAACCACACAAAATGCTTAATTTCTATGTGGACAAAAATTCTATGTTACGCACTTAATACGAATAAATAAAAACAAAAGTAAATTGAGACAAGAATTTACATGCCAATTGGTTACGTCCACCGGCGAGAAAGAGAGAGACTAATTTACTATTTTGAGGGAGTTACAATGATGATCTCTGTATTTTGAGAAACTAATGCAGAGAATGTTTCAGTTTTTCTTTTACTTAAAACTATTAGAAAATTCCGCACTAAATAAGATTGTGTCGTAAGTGAGCTCAAAAACTACCTCTATCAAAATTGCCTAAAATTTGTGGGCTTTTGGAACCACGTCAACATCTATAACTTAGTAATGTTAATTTATCGATTAAACAATATTTCTACAAAATAATGAATTCCCATGATCCCAATATGTAACACCGTGTGAAATATCAAATTCGAAGTATCATTACATGACATAATTTAGCAGTAGAGCACAAAACCCTTGCTTAAAACTTTCACCGTAAGCCATAATAGTTCATTCAGACTCCAAAAAGGAATAGAATAATTTGAGGCCAAAAACAAATGGAGGAAATCCAAAACGAAAACCTATTGTCCCTATCCTAGATCTAAATTAATTCAAAATGAAGACTTATGGCCCCTATATAAGTCCCTTAGTCATCTCCAAGAACACATGAATAGAGTACTATAAACACACACCATTCCCTCAAACAATTCGTTACATAGAGGAAAGCAGAATATAACCATGGAACAAGCTGATCAAGTTGCTGTCATCGTGGTTCCATTTCCCGCTCAAGGCCACCTCAATCAACTTTTGCAGCTCTCCTGTCTCATATCTTCATACCCTAATATTCCCGTCTACTACGTCGGCTCCGCCATCCACAACCGCCAAGCCAAAGTGCGTGCCAACTGCATAAACCCTCTCAACTTAGCCAAAATCAACTTCCATGATCTTCCCACACCACCTTTCACCTCTCCTCCACCGGACCCCGCCTCGTCAAACAAATTCCCCGCACATCTCCAACCAGCATGGGACGCCACTTTGAGCCTACGTGAACCGGTTGCTTCTTTCTTACAAGAAATGTCCTTAAAATTCAGAAGGATTTTGATCATTCATGATCCTATGATGGCTTTTGTGGTTCAAGATGTTGCTTCAATCCCTAACACAGAATCATATGCATTCAATTGCCTATCTGTGTTTTCTCAGGTCTCTTATGTCTATGCAATGCAAGGGAAACCGCTACCCATAGAACACCCGAAGGAGTTGCCATCTTCCGAAGGGACCGCATCAGATGAAGTGTGGAACCTTTTCGCTTTACAAGTTGAGCCATTGAGTTACAGAGCTGGAGATATTCACAATACCTGCAGATTGATAGAAGCCACCTTTTTGGATTTAATAGAAAAAGAAAATGGAAATATGAAGAGTTGGGCTATAGGGCCAATTCTCCCTGCTATATTATCTATACACAACAATCACAAATGCTTAGAGTGGCTTGATAAACAAGAACCACGTTCAGTCATCTACATATCTTTCGGGACAACAACTTCACTATCTGACGAACAGATAAAGGAGTTAGCTTTGGGGTTGGAGCAGAGCAAAGTGAAGTTCATTTGGGTGTTGAGGGATGCTGATAAAGGAGACGTATTTGATGGAGAAGTTAGAAGAGCTGAACTGCCAGACGGGTTCGAAGAGAGGATGAAAGAAGTGGGGATGATCGTGAGGGATTGGGAGCCACAGCCGCAAATCTTGGCTCATAAATCAACGGGTGGTTTCATGAGCCATTGTGGGTGGAATTCTTGCATGGAGAGTATGACTATGGGGGTGCCTATTGCAGCGTGGCGTATGCATTCAGACCAGCCAATAAACATGGTACTCATAACAGATTTGTTAAAGATGGGACTTCTTGTGAGGGAGTGGAAACAGAGGATGGAAGTGGTGAAAGCATCAAGAATTGAGAACGTTTTGAAAAGATTAATGTTGTCTGAAGAAGGGGATGAGCTACGAAAGAAGGCTGAGGAATTGAGCAAAACGGTTCGAAGGGCAACTGAGGAAGGTGGTGCTTCTCGACTCGAGCTGGACTCGTTTATTGCCCATATTACAAGATAGAATTATCTGTTGGCAAGTTTCTAGTGTTCTTGTTCTTGCTGTGATATTCCTTCACATATGTTCCTCTTTGAAGGTTTTGTTTCTTTGATCTATGCATTTATGCAACACCATACTCATTTCAATGAAGTTTTTCAGTCATATAAAGCAGGTTTTGTTGTTGGCCTTTTGGATATAAAATGAAGAATTAATATAATTGGAAAGAAATACGAGGCTAGGAGCAGAAAATAAAATTCAATTTCCTAACAGTGATATATACATCATATAGTCCAACAAATCTGATCAAAGAATTTATACCACATAAAACTATCAGTACCAAATCCAAATTTGAGAAAAAGATTAGATGTATAACAAGAAATTTAGCACAATAAGTAATATACTTATCATAAAATTATTTAGGGATAATTACGAGTAGCCCCTTGTGGAATGGTGAAATTACAAATTCCCCCTGAGGTTTGAGAAATTATGAATTCCCCTCTGAACCGTCATTTCTTCTGTTAAATTTAACAGAATGTGTAATTTTACTATTTTGCCCTTTATATACTAACACTCAAGGGGGTATATGTAAGAAAAATTCAAAAACAATGGGGCTAACACAATTATTGAAATTTTGAAGGGTTTGATGTAAGTACTTGAGTTTTGTAACTATCTAATAATTTTTTTTCCTCAAAGAATCCTAGTTAATGATAGTTTAGTATTTTTATGATGAACTAATTTCATACATAGAGCTTATGAATGTTAAATTTTTTATTTCTTTTTAAATATTGAGCATGCATGTTTATATTGAGACGTTATTCTTTGTATGTAAGGTAGATGCATTAGTGATCACCAATATTTGAAATATTTGTTTAAATAACTCTTATGGATATTTATGTGAATTTACTATTGATTCATATTGACGTGTTTGTTATAGTTTTTATTCCAGAAGAAAATTTTATTATTCTCAAATAAATAAATTTATGGAAAATATTTATAAAACTAAAATATAAACATAAGTTATGAAATAAATCTTTAACTATCTATTTCGATTTGTACTTATAAGTAAAATATAAATATTATATTAAATTATATTTTTAAATTAAATAAATATCAATTAAACTCATATTACAAATATATTATCATATTTCTAATACGATTACAATTTACCCCTTAAGAGTAGGATCAAAATTTTTAAAAGGGCGATTTACATCTAGGTCCACTAAGGTTTGGTGTAATTACAAACTAATCTCTGCACCTCTAAAAATTAAATATTAGTCCTTATACTGACAAAAAAAACATATTAGTCCTTATCCATTATGTACCGTTTGAGGTCTATCTTCTCCGTTAGGACTCTGTCCATTTTTAATTATGAAATTACCAAGATGCCCTGAAGAACTATTTTGTTAAATAGCTTATATTCAAGGCTCATTTTGTCGGAATGACTAAACCATAGAGATGTTTTTGTAATATTTTTATCATTTTAATATTTCAATTTGCTACTACGAAAAAAAATAAAAGAAAAAAGCTTCGACTACGATGTTTATGTACACACGGTCCAATTTACCGAATTTTACCCACAAAAAAAAAGAAGGAAAGGAGGAGCAAGACCGTCTTCTTGCTCATAACCCCACCACCGCTGCCATAGCCTCACTACCATCGCCGCCTTCGGAACAAGATTAGCCCCATGCCTCCAGCACTAGACCCATTTTCTTGCTCATCTCCCTCCTTCGCCTCCCAGTCTCCGACCATCTTCCCATTATCTTCCTCTCCCCCACCATTCTAGTTTTTGTGGTGGCAGTGCTTTGGCGGTGGAGGTGGTGGTGAGTTATCTTCATGGTGTGATGGTATCAACATTGATTTCGTGGTAACGGATGATTTGGTGGTAGTGGTAATAAGTGGAGTTGTTGATTTTTTACGATGGTGGAAGTAGTGTGTCAATTCGGCCAATTTTGTGGATATGATTGGGGGATTTGATGAGGGAATGGTCAATTTGGTGTCAATGAGTAAATCCGGCGGTGGTGGCTGGTGGATTTGAGTGGAGGAAGATGGAGCATGCCGGGCGAGCGCTGTTCTCCACCTTGATGAGTAGATTCGGCGGTCGGTGGGTGGTGGATTTGGGCGGAGAACAACGGAGCAGGCTGACGAGCAGTGTTCATCACCTTGGTGAGTAGATCCGACAGTGATGGGTGGTGGATTTGGCTGAAACTGCCTGGAAGGCGACGGAGCAGGCTGATGAGCGGCGTTCTCCAGCTTCCACGTTGAAGTCATAGTCGTTGATTTTCTTCTAGATTTTCTTTCTTTCTTTTTTTCTTTTTTTTTTTTTTTGTTTTAACATTTCTTCTAGTTTTTTTTGAAATTAGCTTTTTTTAATATTATTATTTTATAATTCTTCAATTGAAAATTTAATTAATTCAAAATATTTGTACAATATTTTAAGAACAAGCAGTAACTTCTTAGTTAAATTTTTTATTTTGTATATTGATTTTTTATATTTAAATATTATTTTATTATTAAATTTATTTGATTTAAAGTAATAATAATAAAATTTACGTTTTTTCCCTATAAAATGGATTGAAATATTAAAATGATAAAACTATTACAAAAACATCCCTGTGCTTTAGTCATTCTGACAAAACGAACCCTGAATATAAGCTATTTAACAAAATCGTCTTTCAAGGCATTTTGGTAATTTCATGATTAAAAATGGAGAAGAGGGACCTCAAACAGTACATAACAAAGATGGACTAATATGTAATTTTTGGAAGTGCAGGGATTAATTTATAATTACACCAAATCTCAGGTGACTCAGATGTAAATCGCCCTACAAGATAACTTGTATTTAATAATTAATTCAAAATACTTGTACAATATTTTAAGAACAAGCAGTAACTTTTTAGTTAATTTTTTTATATTAATTTTTTTATTTTAATATTATTTCATTATTAATTTTTTTGATTGAAAGTAATAATAATAAAATTTTTGTTTTTTCCCTATAAAATGGATTAAAATATTAAAATGATAAAAATATTGCAAAAACATCCTTGTACTTTAGTCGTTCTAACAAAAAGAGTCCTGAATATAAGCTAGTTAACAAAATAGTCATTCAGGATATTTTGATCATTTCATAATTAAAAATGGACAGAACCCTAACGAAAAAGAGGAACCTCGTACGGTACATAACGGATAGGGACTAATATTTAATTTTCAGAAGTGCAAGGATTAATTTGTAATTACACCAAATCTCTAGGACCTAGATGTAAACACCCTTTTTAAAAATAATTTTGCTGACGTCGTCAAAATTCAACGTCGTTATTAATGACTGTGACAATTTGTAAGAGAGAGTATAAACCTCAATGGGGTATTCATAATTTTTCAAAACTCGGGGGGAAATTTGTATGTTTGTCATACTTCAAGGGGTTGTTCGTAATTATCCTAATTATTTCTTATCGGGTTATAGTGGAAATTGGATGACTTCTCTTTTGTCTCAAACAAAGTAATTCCCGTCTAAAAATGTCTAAATATTATGTGAAATGTGTTCAACCTAATCCATCCAAAACTAGGTAAATAAGACAAGTATTGTCCGATCATTACTATATAATAGGCAGTACATTTAGTATATAATCAAATGTGGGAAAGGTTAACATACAGTCCACATTGCGTAGGTTAGACAGTCGGATCAACAAGGAGTATAAAATTTAAATGCAGGAACAACAAGTTCTGACGATATATTAAGTTGAAAAAATGTCATTTTTCGTGTTCTATAGATGATCTTTTTTCGGTTTTGATCTCCAACATTTTACTTTTCTCACATTACATCCTTTATTTTTCAAAAAATCTCAATTTCAATCCTTTATCTGACGGGCGTTAATTTTTTAACGGAAAAAGGCGCGTGAGTAACACGCGCTTTTTTTCCGTCAATATTTTAATGTTCGTTAGTAAAATGACTGAATTGAGATTTTTGAAACATAAAGGATGCAATGTCATAAATGTTAAAATATCAAGACCAAAATCGAACAACGACATTTTAAAGGACGAAAATGATATTTTTCCTATTAAGTTATATATGTTTGGTCTAACTCATTTAAGAAGTTGGTTAATGAGGGAATGGTAGCCAGTACAAATATTATTAGGACAAGTCAAATGGAAGACAAAGCGTATTAGTATTTAATTGGCATAGTTTAACACCGGTGTTTTTAAAACCGGATCAGACCGGTCGGTCCGACCGGTTTAATCGGTGACCGGTGTTCTGTCCGGTCCGGATAACCCTATAAAATCGGCAGGATTCGAGCCGGTATGAAATCGGAAAAATTGGCCGAATAACTGGCGGCTCCGATGCTAAAAACCAGACCTGACCGCCAGTTTTCGAATTGAACTTCAGCTTTTGCAATTTTCTTGTTCTTCCCATCCTTCAACGCAACAACAGAGTTTATTTTTCTTCCGATTTGCCTGATAGCGAGAAAAGAGAAAGAAAGAAACATGAACACATAATGTCCGATTGAACCCGTAATTGATAAGCCTGCCGGTTCAGCCTCCGATCCGGTTTTGAAAACGTTGGTTAACACGAGTAAATAAGACAAGTCAAACATAACGAATACGAATAAGAAGAAAAGCCTTACCGAAGTCCTTCATAGCTTTGTGGTCGTCATTGCACTTTTGATTGTTTCTTGAGCTAGACACCTGGCCATAATTCTTGGTCACGACGCTTGTGGTTCTTAATCCAACAAAACCTCTAGAAGATCATTGAATTTTCTTCCACCTATCAAATTGTAATCATCACCAAGTCTATAAATTCAAAAGCAAA
>JBBMKE010368505.1:0-13031 GCA_037834125.1 Lippia alba | reverse complement strand
CGGTACGCCCAAAGGACTCCGTCGAGCTCTTCGACCCAGGCGCCCTTCTTGGCTTCTAGACGTTTCTGCAAATTTTAGACGATTATGCAGTTGGTCACTTCGACCTAGCCGTTCGCTTGGGGGTGTCTAACGGAAACGAACCTCTGGCTGATGCCCATGTTAATATAGTACGACCTGGTCCTTGCGCTTTGGAACTGGGTTCTATTGTCGCAGATGAGGATTCTGGGCATGCCAAACCTGCAATCGATGTTACGCCATAGGAAGTCCTGGATGACCTTGTCGGTAATCTTTGCCGCGGGTTGGGCTTCAACCCACTTAGAGAAGTATTCCACTGTTACGATCAGGAATCGTCTTTGCCCCGTGGCAAGGGAGAGTGGGCCAACTATATCAATACCCCACTGGTCAAACGGCCAATAGGTATCGACCGGGGTCATCTCCGCCGGGTGTTGGTGCGGGATATTGGCGTGTATTTGACAGCTGGCGCACTTGCGGGCATATTCTTTGGCGTCTTCGTTGAGTGTGGGCCAGTAAAAACCGCTTCTTAACACTTTCTTCGCCAGGGATAGACCGTTTGCGTGATTGCCGCGTTGGCCACTGTGGATTTCTTTTAGCACATCCAAGGTCTGCGAAGGACGAAGGCATCACTTTGTTGGCCCAGTGAAGGCCTTCTTGTAGAGTCTGCCCTCGGAATCCAGCGAGTAGCTTACTGCTTTGTAGCTTAAACGCCTTGCCGCATTCTTGTCCGTGGGCAAGGTCCCATCTTGGAGGTACAAAATATACTCATCCAACCAACACGGCTCCTCCGGGTCGATGGAGCATATCACCTCAGTTTCTCCATTCCCGACCCTTGCTTGAAAGGTAGGTGATGTTTTGATCTTTGGTGCCTCGCATTTTGTTGGTGAACTTTGATAGGGCATCGGTGCGCATGTTTTCTTCCCTAGGGACTTGCTGCAGCTTGAATTCCTTGAATTCTGAGACTACGACTTAACCTTGGCCAGACACTTGATCATGGAATCTTTGCGTGCGTCGTAGGACCATCAACCTGGCTCCCGACGAGTTAGGAGTCTGTCGTTACTGAGATTCTCTCTATTCCATGCTCCCTGGTGACCTTCAGGCCTGTGATTAAAGCTTTGTACTCCGCCTCATTGTTGTGGCTGGGAAGTCGAGAGAGATGGCGAAATCAAGCTCCTGTCCCTCTGTGCTTACCAGGGATATCCCCACTCCTCCCCCCTGGGAGGTTGAGGAGCCATCGACTGACATGGTCCACAAAATTGGGCGGGCAGTCTGTTTTGTTGGGTCATTCTTTTCAATCAAGAAGTCTGCTAGGATCTGGGCCTGGTAGGCTGCCCTGGGCTGATAACTGATATCAAATTGTCCTAATTCAACCACCCACTAGGCAATACGTCCTGCGGCATCTGGCTTGACCAGAACTGAGCGTAGCCCTTGGTCGATGAGGACCACTACCGAATGGGCTTGGAAGTAGTGTTTGAGTCTCTGGGATGTATGTACCAAAGCGAGGGCGAATTTCTCGATATCTAGATAGCGGACCTCCGGTCCGTGTAAGATCTTACTAATGTAATAAACTGGCAGGTGTTTCTGGTTGCGGAAGGCCACCAGAACAGAGCTGACTACTTCTTCCGTGACGGTCAAGTATAAGTATAGGGTTTCTCCAGGGATAGGCTTTGTCAGGAGGGGAGAGGAGGCCAAATATTCTTTGAGCTTCTCAAAGGCTTCATTGCATTCGTCATTCCATTCAAACTTCTAGATGTTTCGGAGAATCTTGAAGAAGGGGAGGTTTTTTTCGGACGACCGAGAGATGAACCTGTTTAGAGAGATGATCCAACCCATAAAACGTTGGACGTCTTGTATTGTGTGGGGTCTGTTAATGCTTCTTAGCGCTATGATCTTCTCTGGATTTGCTTCTATCCCCCTCTGGCTGATGATGTAGTCGAGGAATTTGCCTCCCTCTACGCCAAACGAGCACTTGCCCAGGTTCAGCTTTAGTCGGTATTTGCGAAGGAGGTCAAAGGCGCGACCCAAGTCACTCCGGTGCGATTCTCTTTTCTCACTCTTGACGATCATGTCGTCAACATATACCTCCATGGTTTTCCCCATCTCCTCTTCGAAAACTTTGTTTACTAGCCTTTGGTAGGTGGCACCTGCTTTTTTCAAACCTAAAGGCATTACCTTGTAGCAGTAGATGCCTTTCACCACGATGAATGCGGTTTTTTTCTTGTCCTCTGAGGCCATAAAAATCTGATAGTAGCCTTGGAAGACGTCCATCATGCTCAGGAGTTCGCAACCCGCAGAGGCAGAGGATACGGGTCCTTAGGGCAAGCTTTGTTCAGATCAGTGAAATCTTGACACATTCGCCATTTGCCGCCAGTTTTCGCCACAGGACGACGTTGTATAGCCAATCAATGTACTTGGATGGGGTTATGTACCCCGCGTCTAGAATTTCATTGACCTTGTGCTCAATGATCTCATTGCGCTCGTCGCTCTGAGTCCGGAGGCACTGCTTGAAGGGACGAAAGCTTGGGTCCACATTTAGGTGGTGTTCTATGACCTTTGGGTCGACCCCGACCAAGTCGGACGAACTCCAGGCGAACACATCCGTATTTTCTCGTAAGAATTGAATAAGCATACATTATTGTTTCCCCTTTAGGTGGGCACCGATATTTGTGACTTTTTCCTCATCATTGGGGACCAAGTGTACGGGTACGATGGCTCCGGTTGCCGCAATCTTCCCATCGTCCATCTTCCTCTTTTTCCTAGCAATGGTAGAGGTCATCTTCTTGGAACACATCTCTACAGTAGAATCATCCGGATCGGCCAGCTTAGTGTCAATGAAGTCGTCTACGTGCAGGAGTGGGACGATTTTCTTGTTAGGGAGCTTTACTTTCTCCATGGAGATGGAGTAGCATTCCCAGGATTCAGGGATGTTGCATCTCAATTCCCCGATGCCGTGTGGAGTTGGGAGCTTGGTAGTTTGGTGGTAGGTCGAAATGATGGCCCGAAACGCTATGAGGGCAGGGCGCCCCATTATGATGTTATAAGCCGAGGTCCTTTGACCACTAAGAATTCGACCAGCTGGGTTGCCCTTTTGGGCAACTTTCCCATTGAGGTAACGAGCTTGACTCATCCCTTAGAGTAAACTTTTGAACCGCCGAATCCTTTTAGGGGTGTTTTGATTGGTTCGTAGTCAAGTTTATCATGCAGATTAATTTTTTGCAAGGTAGAGTAAAAGATAATGTTTGTCGAGGCTCCACTATCAACAAGGGTCTTGTGAATGACATAGTTTGCTACATTGAGCATGACTACCAGCGGACAACTCGGTGTAGTGTCGTCCCGTGGCATCACTGGTACAAAATTCCTATTACTAAAAGAGATCTCTTGCTCCAGCCACTCTTTGCCTGGCTCGATGTGCATAATTTCTCTGGGGCCATAAAGCTCTCGGCCAACTTCCCTTCTCGATCACTTGCGGGTTGTCTTGGAGTCTCCGCCAGCTAAGCCACCTGCTATCATAAAGATTTTGTTAGTTGGCAGGTTATGCTGGTCCTCTTCGGCCGTCGTTTCTAGCGGCTACTTGCGCCCTCTTTTGGCGGGTGGGGAGTCTCCTCGGTCGAACGCCTGTTGGGCCCAGTCGTCCAACTTTCTGACGAACTCGGTTAGGTGGCCCCCTTGGATCAACCTTTTGATCTCCTCACGCAGGGCGATGCATTCAGAGGTCCAGTGCCCATACTGCATGTGATATGCGCACCTCTTACCAGACTCCTTGGTCTTCTTGGTTAACTTGAGCTGATTGGGCTTCTTGAGTAGCCCGCGATCCATGACTTTATAGATTTCCTCGATCGGGCAGGCCAAGGCGGTATAGGGATTCTTAACTCCACTACCCGAGGGTGCCTCCCTCTTCAGACGCTGCTCCATTCGGTTGGAGAGCCGGTGAGGGTCCGATTGAGCCAGGTCGGAACGAGGCTGGCGATCATGGGGCTGCTCATTGCTCCGTCTCTCATTTCTTCGGGCCTGGGCCTGATTACTGGCTTTGACCTCCTCAAGGCGCATATATTTGCGCACAATCACCATGACATCCTCCATGTTCTGAGGCTCCTTGAGGATCATGTCATCGGCATATTTCGGATGCCTGATCGCAGCGTGGAGGGTTTGGGTGAGCACATCAATGTCGGGGTGCTCGACTTTGACTTGCGGTTCGTTGAAGCGGAGAAGAAATGCCTCAAACTCTCTCCATCCTCTTGAATGATGGTGTACAGATAAGTGGAGGGGAGCTTGACCTTTAACATGGAAGAAAAGTGGGCCTTGAACTTCTGTGACAGGTCGTCGTAATCACGGATGCTGTGGAGAGAGAGCCTTTCCAACCAGTCTTGGGTTGGGCCCTCGAGCGTGGTTTCGAAGATTTTTGCCCATATTAGCTTCGAGTGGTCATATATGCTGACCTGTGCTTCAAACTTGGAACAATGTTTGATGGGGTTCAAATTCCCACTATAGATGGGGAGATTCGTGGGGACCCTGTCCTCAATCTTGCCATCGATGATGGCATCACAGAAAGGGGACCTTGCTTCCCTTTCACTCCTGTAGGCCCTCGCTTGATGAGGGCCGTGGCGCTCTTCCGGGTCGTGGGCTGATAGGCTCCGGGGGCCTGCCCGCGAGGAACGTGTGAAGACACTT
The DNA here is from genome assembly GCA_037834125.1 of Lippia alba. NCBI lineage: Eukaryota > Viridiplantae > Streptophyta > Magnoliopsida > Lamiales > Verbenaceae > Lippia > Lippia alba. The sequence continues at coordinate 8,348 of JBBMKE010368505.1, read as the reverse complement.
CTTCCTGTGGATTAATGTAATCTTCAGCCTATTGCTATTGTTGGCGTGGCTAGGGTCTGGGGGGAAACTGATTCCTCAGGTCGGCTGGACCGACCCAGTGCCCCTTGTTGGCCCGCAAGTAGGCATCGGGATGGACCCTAGCCCCCAGGCGGTCGAAGACTGGGACATTTCTTAGGAGTGGAGCATCCCTATCCATCTCACTCGCGGTGCCTGCAATGTGTCTGGACCACGGTCATCCTCCCGCATGTTCCTATAGATCTGCGAGGGACGTTCCTCTTCTACCTCCTGCCTCGGTCGGGCTCTTCTTTGTTATTGGGCTCCGTTATCGTCGAAGCCCTCCTCGATTTGGGCACCAAGGTGGACTTGGTGCTGTCCCCCCAACGCGGGAGCAAGGATTATAGCTCGTAGCTGGGGGTAGTGGCCTTAGATGAATTGGGGAGGGTATCCCCAAATATTGGCCTGTACTGGATGCTTTGGGACAACATAGGCCATGGTCGGCACCGTGCCCTGCGCCGTGGGGTATGCAGCGTTCTGGGGAGTAATCGCCAACGGACTTTCCCTTGGTGGAGCTGGCATGTTAGGCTCTCTGTTCTCTCTTACTGCCGCGAGAGCCTCCAAGCGGCATTGCTCCGCATAGGCGGTGAGGTCCTCCTCCGAGAGAACTATTCGTGCTTATGTGATAGGCACGCCGTCAACGAAGGGCGCACCGAGGGCCTGGGCTTGGAAGTTGCCCGCCGGCGCGCTTAGGTCAGGGAATACCTCCTGACCGTTTTTATCGTAAGCTCTTCTTCCTTGTCGAGATTGCACCATGGTTGATGAATGTGCGATCGGCCACTACCTGAAGCTTCTTCTCTGACTTCCCCCGATACACTAGATCCATATGCCGCCTCCGCCCTCTCCATAAACTTCCTCTGGTCGCGGAGTTCATACATATACAGGGCCGATCGGTGGGTACTTTTGGTGCGGGTCATTCGTGTATGAAGAAAAAAGCAAGAAAGAAAAGAGAAGGAAAAGGCAGAAAATTTGAAGAACTGAGGCGTACCTTAGAAAAGTTCTGAAATTAAGGTGTGGTAAAGCCTGTGTGCAATCTCTATATATTCTGAAGTCTTGTCAAGCAAGTGGGAAAAGAGAGAAATCTGGGCTAAGTTCCCTTTTTATAGATAGCGGTTAGGTAATGGAGAGGTCCCCCCTTCAATCGTGGCCCTCCACGATCTCACACCTGGACCGTTACTCGCTAGGGATCCGCGCATGCCTTACCCCAGAAATGGCAGCAATTAATGCACCATAAGAAAACATGCTGTGTACCGCCTATTTTAAAAAAAAGCAATCATCACACAAAGCGGCGGCAAAAGGCTTGGTGTTTCCTGCTCACATCATTAAATGCTAGGGCGCGCGTGGCACCCCACTTGCGTTCGCAATTTTGGACCTCCATCGGTAGGTTTGACGTCGCTCGATCAAATCTGGCTCGAAAGCTTATAGGTCGAAGTGAATCTCCAGGTCGAGGTCACGAAGGAGACAACCCAACTTGCTCCAATTCCCTCACACCTCCGACGCCCCACACCAAAGTCCACAGGAACATAAATGTACCAATAGACTTGGGGGGGAGGCGATAAGGGAGAAAATGGGGCTCACACCTGGCCCGCCCGATGCACGTCACGTGGCTACTGATGTGGACAGTGGGACGCCTAATTTTGACCAAGAGCCCACCTCGTCATCGATCCATCCCTTGGAGGAATCCGCCATCTACATGTCTCGCGCGGCTGGGGTCCCGACCCAGGCTCCACCTCCGACCGAGGTAGTCGGTCGCCACCTCCCCCCAGCATTTCGTACGTGAGTATTAAATCCAGATTCCCTCCACCACCACGAGCATTAAATGCGGTCTCCCAAGGACACTGTTACGGCGCCGCTGCAGAGAAGGTACAATGCTTTTTCTGTAAAAGCACTGTTCCGGTCACCATGTCGGCCCGCCTTTAACAGACCGAGATCTGTACTTTCTGGAAGGAGTACTCACACGTAGTCCCCGCCTATATAAGCCATCTCTCCATTGAGATGGGGGTAAGCTTTTCTGCATATTCTGAACTCTCTACACTCTCGCATTTTCGACCCAAAACTAGTCCCTGACTTGAGCATTGGAGTGCCAAAAAGGGTCCAACCCCTACATTCCCCTTTTTGGCCTTTGAGTTCACATTTGTTCACTTCTTTTCAGCTAAGGAAAGCACCAAAGTCCTCCTACGTTATAAATTCTTGGGTGATTCGGAGTCCTAATCTGTCGTCCACATACACAGCCGGATTTTGACATGATCAACTTTAAAATTACTTAATTACTCTTCATGTAGCTAATATTGTTGAATAACTCGAAAAATTTTCAAAATTTAGATATAATTTCACAATTATACAATATTATATTTTCAAATAAATATTTTTATTCAATAACTAACGGTCTGTAACACTATAATTCCTTAAAATTCATATTTAATGGTTAAAATTCAAATTTAAATATTTCATATTAAAAGAAAAGTTTTTCATTTAAGATCTAACGGTTGCATAAAATAATAATTCCTTAATATTTAGATATAGTTCCACCATTTTAAATATAAATACTTCGTATTAAGGGAAAAGTTCTTCATTTAACATCTACATATTGCATAACACAATAATTCCTTAATATTTATATATAGTTATACAAAATCAAATATAAATACTTCATATTAAGAAAAAGTTATTCATTTAATATCTAACCGTTGCATAACACAATAATTCCTAAATATTTAGGTATAGTTCTACAAATTCAAGTATAAATACTTCATATTAAAAAATAAAATAAAATTCTCCATTAAGTTATTAGACCACCAATCGCTGAATAATACAATAGTTCCTCAAAATATAGATATTATTCCACAAATGTATAAATGAATACTTCTTATTAATATAAAAGTTCTTCATTCAATAACAAACTATTGTGTATCACAATAGTTCTTCAAGATGAAAAATATAGTTTTACAAACTCAAATGTTAGTACTTCATATTAAGAAAAATAAGGGTAAAATAGATAATTTATATTAGTAGGGAACAAACTAAAACTTTATTTGAATTGGGAAGTGAACTAAAAATTTTTAGTCAAATATGGAGTTTATTCAAAAACTCCCTTCCAAAGAAGAAAGAATAAGTTTTTTAAAAAATGAACGTTCCAATTATTTTATTATCTAATTTTTATGATTGAAAATAGTTCCCTTTAAAATTTTAATTGGAGGCCAACGGGGTTGATCCAAATTATCAATGTATTTGTTTCGATTTCTCTGGTCATTTAAGGTGTGTGTTTAAAAAAAATAAAATCAGTGTATTCATTTTCGAAAGTAATTTCCTGGATTCGAATTAGTGTGTGTTTAAAAACAAAAAAAAAATCTTTAACTAGGAGTAGGGCCTATTTATCCGTCAATCCCTGCCGTTTATTTTTGTTATGTATTGTTGGGGCCTGTGATATGGGAGTTGTTGGCCGTGGTTCTACACATGGAAATTTTGCATTTGACATGACTTTTAGAAAATATTTTATTTTTAATCTTATGAGTTATGAATTAACTCAAATTTATTTTCAACCCTAATTATTATAGAAATTTCAATTTTAATTTCATATACTCTAAAATATTTCAATATTAATCCCCCATTAACTCCTCTATCATTGATTAATATAGTATACCCAAAGTCCGAGTTATGAAACGTTAGGCCATCGTTATTATACCAATTTAAGGGAAAAAAATATTCCTTCTTAAATTCCAACTTAACATTCCAATATTTTCGCTCTATTTTCTTTTCAATTAATCTCTTAATCGAAAGAAATGCAACACAAAATATAGAAAAGCAATTCTCCGGGAGTGCATAGAAGAAGATAAGAGATATGACATTGCGAGATTCAAAACTAAAGAAGCAACCCCCTCCCCTTTAGCAGTTATAAAACCTTATGTCATAGTTTCCTTCCATCCATATAATGTGCAATGCAGCCCTTCACCCACAAAAGTAGAAGACATTTTCATTAAACCCTGTTACAAAGCTTGACACAGTAAAAACATTTTCATTTCTCTCTAAGGTTCTAAGCTTACGGTAAAGAATATGAGAATTGAGTGAGAATAATCTAGTTTTAGAGTAACATGTCTGATATTGCGTATAATGACGGTGGCCTAACGTTTCATATGGGTACACCATATAGTCAAAGGACATGAGATACAATGGAGGACTAACATTGAGACACTTTAGAATATGGGGGGCGTAACGCCCCAATTTCTAAAGTCTAAAAATCAAAAAATATTTTAAAAAGGATATTTGATTAGGTGGTTATTGTCTACATTTCCGGGGACATAATAGTCATGTTAAGAGTTGTCGCGGTGCTCTCTATCAGCATCCAAACTACTTCGCGACACATTGATCTTCTCGGATTTCAAATTCAGGTAAACGCGACACGTGTGAGTTTGAGCGAATTATTAATTAATCAAATTAATCACTTATATTTGGTAAAATTATAATAATTGCATACATTAGCTATAATTACAATTATGTGAAGTATGTGAAACTTATATGAATTAAATCACATGTATATTTGATCAACATTTGTATTTAATTATCGAACATGAATTGATTGCTTTATGTCCTTACTTGATCATTTTCATCATTTATGAGGACTTAAATGCATAATATACGTGGACTTATATGATCATAAATTATTAAATGTGAACTTAAACCTAATACTTAAAAGTTGAGAGGTAAATTGGTAATTAGGCATATACGCATTTCATATGCATTGAAGGAAATATGCAGCATTCATTTCCATTTCAACCACATACATTTGCATCTCTCTCTCTCTCGGTTGATCAAGGGAACAAGGAAGAAAGGAAATTGCATCTACACAACTTCATACGTCGGATTCCAAACAAATGCAAGATGCATGAATTTATACTAAGCATAAAGAGAGAAAGCTAGCTTGCACCAATGCATGCCATTGAAGTGTCACAATTTCTGAAATTTGACCCTTGTCTCTTTGCATGCTAAGTATATCTCGTGCTATGTAAATCTGCATGCACGTCCCTTCACGTTGATAAGGTCAAAAAAATCATGAATGGTTCATGGATATAATGGTTCGAGGCATAGTACTGCTCGTATAAAATGAATTTTCTATTAATGTCCATATGGATGAAGTCATTGGTCAAGAAGTGAAGCTACAATAAAGAACTACCAAACTCTATTTATTGCTTGATTGAACCTTGCCAACCATGCATGCACGCAGCCGTTCGAGCGAAACTGATCAAAATTAATTGCAACTCCTTTGTAATGTTGTCCTAATAAAACAATATTCTAATGACAATGTGAGTGTGAGTGCAATCATGGTGTACATACGTACTCTGCAACTTGAAGTACGAAAATGGTTGGAACACCCTTGCTTACAATTAATGCTAATATTATGATAAATAGACAAGGTCTTCATTTGTATACATTATCAACCATTATCAAATTAGAGAGCAAAACGAAAGAGTTGTAATTGTGTGAATATGAGTCGTTTCATATCTCAGAATGGGACCTTCTTCGAAAGGCAACGGTGGTCCGAAAGTTTGGATGAAATGTTTCTTCGTATTCTAAAGCGCGAAGCCATGACCGCCAGTCGTGCACTCACCAACAATGATGTCGAAGTATTTATCGATGTTTTGGAGAACATGCAATGGCATACGGATATCCAGTTCAATCTCGACGATATCCACGAACGATTTACGCTTGCGCAAATGAGGTACGAAATGTGGAAGGAAATCATCGAGTATGAAGCTGTTATTTACGATCCAAACACCTACTCTGTTAAGGCTACGTGTTGGACATGGACCGAGTTATGTGAGGTAAGATCTATGAATTAACAAGTTTATGTACAATGATGACGGGGTTTTTGGGGCGTGCATGGGGTCCCAACATTTTATATTTTTGCTTCATGGTTGCAAGGCATTCATTCTAGCAAGTGCTTACCAGAAAGTCTCAATGGAGAGAATGTGGCCTGAATTGAATGCAATATTTGGTCCGGACGAAGCCCGTAACGCCGCCACAAATGCAACATTGCCCCCGAAGCCACCCCGTGCTTTCGAGAACATCGGACTCGATGGCCGACGATTACCTATGATAGATGAAATCTTGGCTGACTTCCGTTAGTATCTAAAATTTAGTACATATTTATATGTTCGTAATCATCTTTCATTTTTCAATTACCGATACTACTATCACGCATATGTGTTACTGATTTGTCACAGAGGAAGATGAGAATCGGAGGCTACGAGAACAAAGTAAACGGAGCAAAAGAAGAAAGGGGTCGTCGTCGAATATGTTCCAGAAGACCGTCTTAGCACGACAAAGGGTGAGAGACAAATTTTGAATGCAGCTAGAGAAGTCATAGTTTTATCACCTGATTCCAGTCGAAATTCGGAGGAGGGAGAAATAAGTGACAAAAATGGGCGCGCAAGACGTTGCCTTTTCTTCCAATGAATTTAGTAATGCTAAGACAAAATCACGAACTATGTACGCCGCAAGTATAAAAGTACCATAAGAAGACTTCTTTTGGTGTTTTGCAATTTGGACTCTACAATCGGGGTCAAACATTTCGTGGCAGCTAGTCCATATGGAAGTCCAAACTACCATTAGGTTTGATATGTTACTTAGGAAGGTAGTATTTTGTTCACGTGTGTGCAGGTTTGATGCCTTTTGATGATAATGTAATCGCATGAGTAGGAATATAAAGTGTGCACTAATGTCTTATTTGATATTGGCCAAATATAGCTGACTTTAATCTTCAAATATGATGTCAAAAATAGGGCTCACTTTCATGAAGGTTGGACTAACGTTTTTTAATATTGCATGTCCACAATATAAAGCATTATACATTGTTTGAGAAGACAAATTTTGATAGAATCACTACCATGTCACACTCCACAGAGTTCTACAGATTAAGGCTTCATTTAGACATATGGGAAGTAAAACATAAGAGATTCTTACAAGACAACAATTTGCGGCGAATTTAGGGGAATTCATTCGCAACATATTCTTACAACCAACGAGCTACCTTTTTCATTGTTTCTACTACCAACAAACACCCAACAAAACGCGGTACATCTTCTCCCTAATTACAAGAGTATAACCACTAACAAAAAGAGGTGGTAACAAAACAACCCATAACATCGAAGCAACAACAGTTGAGGGGTTAACCCATTACAACTTCATGAAAATTAAAAAGATTACAACCACAAACAAACACATTATGGTGTAAAACAACCCATAGCAACAACATATAAGATTTAAAGCATCCGAACGATTGAAAGTGGAATGTTCGGGGATAATCCCTCTCACAACTCTGCCACCTGAAGATGCCTCTTCCGACATCTCCGCACCACATTCAGCTCGCAAACTACTTAGCCGATTATGAACCTCAGACATAAATTATTGCTGATAGGATGAGTCAAATGGCACCATTATATGATGTAGATTAGCATGCACCATTATATGATGTAGATTAGCATGCTTAGGCAAGAGTCATTCGTCGGCCCAAACAAAAGAACATGTCTTCATCCTCAAAAGACACCAGTAATAGAAACGCCCGGGGTTCCGAGCTTTGTCGCCTGCCTTTGCAAAAGTTTGGGGCCATTACCGCACTCACAAGGGATACTAAATATTTGCATCTACAATACAACGAACCACAAGAAACCAAAAGTGCGAATAATTACTCACCCGTGTTATAATCACATAATTTAGTACCCCAAAACTACGTATGTCGTAGCCGACCGTAAACATTAAACCAAACTTAATTTCTTCACAAATGATGTCAATCAACCATGGACTCGCAATTGGATACTCAAGTTCAGTCGTAAAACCCTAAACACATTGATGGCCAGACACAGTCGGGCCGACGGCTTGACAACAAAACCCCAAATTCCAATTGTTAAGCATGCTTGAATGCAAGATTCACATACTAAAATTTCTACAACAATGAAGCAAAGAATGAAAAACAAACTATGGGAGGGTTGTCTAACTTTCTTCAGCCAAGAAATGCAGAGTCGCCGGACAAAGTAACACCTCCCCTGTTTTCTGTCCAACGTGCGGAGTCCGAGCTGGAGTAATTTGGCCAAGAAGAACAGCTCCGAGAATGGATTTGCAGGGACTTCAATTCTATACCAATAATTTGGGCAAAAGAGTAATTTGACAATAATCCATTGGGCTAACAATCCAAAGTAAAGAGAAAGTATGCAAGCCGACAACCTCTTCCAAAAAATTGTTGAAGTAAAGGGTCCATTGGAAATGGAATTAATCCATTCTACTCTACTATGCTGTTGTGTTAG
>JBBMKE010368397.1:0-13032 GCA_037834125.1 Lippia alba | reverse complement strand
ATTACATTCCTCAAGGAGTGATTAGCCCACTTGAGTACCATTCCTCGAGGGGTAGCTAACCCACACGAGTCCTCCCCAGTTCATTCCGAAGGCATCGAGAATATCACGCCTTCCCCAACCTCCATAAGGTCGAACGTGATACCTCGGAGGGACAACCACGATTAGGCTAAACCCGACGACCCTCTACCGTACCGGGTTCCTAACCCGTAGTCTCCATGGATCCAACATTACCTTTACATTACCATTTCGCTGCATCCTCGCTCCAAACCAAACCATTAGCATTACCTCGTAGGCATAAGGAATTCATAAACATTAACTTTCATTAAAACATGAGCTCATTTATACTCGTAATTATAGCCCCTTTTCAAAAGCCAAAACTTTATCATAAGATCAAACTCATACCATACATTACACATATTTAACTACATATACAATATATAGTCGCATGCGGGCTAGAAAATGAGCATTTAGGGTCATAGGTCGCATTAGCTATACAAAAAAGTCCTAAACCTCACCTTTGAACAAAAACCGTTGTGTAGTGCAAGGAAAACGAACCCAACAACTTCAAACCTCGGGCAAGACTCCCCTCGGAAGAACCCCTGAGACAATCAAACACAATTCTAGATACTTAGACTCAAACATGAACCATTTAGACGCTCGACAATGCTCATGAATGCAATGGATGCATATAAGTGCATAAACGTACCAAAGAAGGCATATCAAACCAAATCTCGATCAAATGAATTCAAAGTCGTACAAAAATTCATCATAAGCAAGGTGACACATAATATAACATATTAAAAAAACTTAGAAGACTTAGAAGTGTGTGGAGAAACTCCCAGGTTTCCTGTACTTTTGAGTACCAGCGAAAAACTTTGAGTACTTACTCAACTGACAACTACAGTACAAAAGCCCTGTACTTTTGAGTATCAGAGAAAAAAGAACTTTGAGTACGTACTCAACTGTCGGTTTAAAAATGCAATTTCGGCCAAGGAGGGTTCAAAACATGCCTAAACACCCAAAACCCAATCCAAACTCATTCATAAACATATAAAATCATGCATAAACATTTAAGGCATCATCTAGCATCAAAGATACACAAATTCATGCTCAAAGTTTCGACGAAACAAGCAAAAATGCACATAAGGGCACAACCAATGCATTCAACATTTAAGGGAGCATAAATGAATCAAATAACCAAATTCCAAGCACCAAATCACACATAACCAACACCCAACACATTATACTACTCAATTAAAACAAAGGGGATGAAGGTGATCAAGGATTCAAGGGCTTTGAACCATCCAAAATCAACACCCATGCCCTATATCATCAAATGAGCATATATATCATTCAAATGCACCCAAGAACCAAGTATTCATGCTTTTCTCCACAACCCACCAAGAGCATTAATGGTAACAACCTACCCAAGCAACTACCCATCAAAGAATCCATAAATAACCAAGGGATATGCATCAAGAACCTCCATAAATGCACAAGAAACCAATAAAAGTCATAGATTCACATGTAGTCACAAAATCCCCAAAACCCTTACTATTTGCCCCCAATTCATACTCATGCTTCCCCAACATTAATCCATGATATACATACATAATTAGATGCACAAGAACAAGAGAAACTCAAATATGAACTCACCTTGAAGAGGGAATGCAAGGATGAAGAGATTCTTGAGCTCAAGGTGTGCAACAATGGAGGTTTTTCGCCTTGGAGCTTCTTTCTCTCCTTTCTCTTGAGGGAGCTCGGTTTCAAGGGTAAAAAAGAGAGAAAAGGGGCTGAGTTTGTGTAATAAAGGGGAGAGCAAAGTCAACAAAGTACATGCTAGGGTTAGATAGGCTATAGGTGCGTTTTAGGCGCGTAGGGCGAAATCCGGGTCGTTAGGGGTCGAAACGAAGTCAAAAAGTTATGGGGCTAGGCTCATTGGATCCAAATCATCGATTCAAAACCAACAAAGGTGTTGAAACTAGAATCCGAGTTTCCGAGCTCAAGATACGAATTAGGGACTCAAATGGCCAAAATTACAAATTGGCCCCAAAATATTCAAATTAAGCTAAATTGAGTCCAAGCTAAATACACAAAGTCCCAAACTTAATTCAAATCACACAAATAGGTCCAAGAATCATATAATTCACGTTTAGCATGCTTGGGATTTCAAATTCATAAAACACTTATCATGCGATCAAAAAAGATTTCAAATGTCACATTAGTTCAAGTAGTTCAAATAGTTCAAATTAAGAATAAAATAAAGAATGTGATGCATCAATTATTATGAAAATAAATGCAAAACAATAAATAAACTCTCACGTGGTACAAAACTATATGTACAAAAATACGGGGTTTTACAGGAGCAAAGGAATCGAACCAGAAAAGTCAAAAAATTACATTTCTTACAGTGGCCTCCAAAACGATTGTTTCGTTTTTCATTGTAATTTCCAAACGACCATTTCGGGTGTAAAAATTTCAACCCGAGAACTTTGAAATGGCCATTTCAATTTTCAACTGAAAATCCAAACGGCCGTTCAAAAACTGTCTGTAACGATTTTCACCATCCCAAACGCCCATTTTCGGATTCAGTACAAAATCCAAACGGTCGTTCAAAATGCTACTGCCTCAGAATTTTAAAACTAAAATGGCCGTTTGCAAAACCAGTTAAAAATCCAACCAGCTATTTCTAAGAGACAATTTGAAAAGTGCGCGCAGCCCAAACGGTCGTTCCCAAAATACACTAGGGACCGAAACGGCCATTTCGGCTGCGATTTCTGGGCAGATTCATGCTCTAAAACAAGGGTACCGATTTCTTCCTCCTAAAACACCAAAATATGCAAATATGGTTGTTTACACACCACAAATCACTTAAGGAACAATATATACACTTCATACATACATGAAAGCAACTAAATAAGCTCCAACACCAAACACCCAATTCATACTTCAATCAAATTTACTCATGTATACATAAGCTCATAAATGCACCAACAACCAACCAACTTATGCATTAATATCATCACAACATCATATATAAGCACTAAATCAAGCATCAGTTCATGGATTAATCATCAAATTCATCAAACCTTTACTATTCATTTTTTCATTTTTGAATTCATACATCAAATGTGAAAAAATGAAGAAAATGAGATGATGGTGATGATGTAGATGATATTCTTGATGGTTGAACGTTAATTCCCCACAAATTCCTATCTTGATGCAATGCTTGAAGAAGAAATGGAGAATGGAGATGCAGGGTTTGCTCTCTTGTTCTTGAATGAAGAATGAAATGAAAATGATGGAATGAATAGAGGTTTGGGTGTGAGAGTGTAGTTGTTGGGGAAAGTATGGGAGATAAATTGTGTATATGCATGTGTATGTATTGTATATGTATAAAGTGTGTATGAGAATTTGAATTCTCTTGAAGTATGTATAAGTGTGTGTGTGTGTATATATATATATATATATATAATATATAGAATTATAATGTAATGTATGAAATGTATGAATTATGTTTCTGTATGAAATGTGAGAAATGTGATGTATGAATTTTATGAAATATTATAAGTATAAGATATAAGTATGGATTATGAAATTATGAAATTAAACTATTATAATAAATGTTATGGAATGTAATTAGATGATATGAATGAAGAGCTAAGTTAAATAAATGAAATTACATAAAATACTTAGTCACATAATTCACATAAGCATGTTTTTCAGCCCTAACTCTCAAGAACACACACGTGTGGCGTGTGTAGCTTGTACGATGAAAATACAGGGTGTCACAACCTTCCCCCATTAAAAGGAAACCGTCCTCGGATTCATTGGTCGGTCGGAAATAATCCCGGATGAAATTCCTTCATCTTAGCCTCGGTCTCCCAAGTAGCTTCCTTGGTTTTGTCAGTTCTCCAAAGGACCTTAACTAAAGGAATTTGCCGATTTCTCAAAACTTGAAACTTTTGATCCAAAATCTTTACTGGCTTTTGAATAAATGAGAGATCCGTTTGCATCTCAACTTCCTCAATATCATCAACGGGTAGAATATCGGATTCGTCAGGATAATATTTCCTTAATTGAGAGACATAGAACACATTGTGAATCCCGGTCAAGTTAGGCGGAAGATCCAACCGATAAGCCACTTCACCAATCTTCTCCAAAATTACAAATTGGCCCAAGAATCGAGGATTTATTTTCCCTCCTTTACCAAATTAAACAAAAACTTTATGAGGGGACGCTTTCAAGAATACCCTATCTCGAACCTCGAATTCAATATCTTTCCTCCTTTGATCGGCATAACACTTTTGCCGATCTTGAGCCGCTTTCATTCTTTGTTGCACCAATTGAACCTTCTCGATCATATCCCGTACGACCTTAGAAGGTTTCTCCATTTTCTCCCCTCTCTTTACCCCTTCTTGCTTACTCCATTTCCACTCTTCCAAATCAATGAACAAAGGGGATCGACACTTATGCTCATAAAGTACCTCGTATGGAGCCATCTTGATTGATGCTTGGTAACTATTATTATAAGCGAACTCAATTAGCGGCAATTGCTCAATCCAAGTAGTTTGATAATCTAAGGCACAAGCATGAAGAAGATCTTCCAAATATTTAATTAACTTTTCCGATTGCCCGTTCGTTTGTGGATGTGAAGCCGTGCTAAAATTCGACTTTTAACCCAAAAGTTTTTGCAATTCTTGCCACAACTTTGAAGTGAACCTCGGATCCCTATCCGATATAATGCTCACCAGAACCCCATGAAACCTCACAATCTCCTTACAATACAAAGCGGCTAACTTGTTTATTTTGTTGGACATACGAACCAAAAGAAAATGGGCTGATTTAGAAAATCGATCGACTATCACCTAAATTCCATCATAGCCGCGTTTGACCTTAGGAAGCCCGGATATAAAATCCATTGTCACTTGTTCCCATTTCCACTCCGGGATTTCCAGTGGTTGTAGAAGACCACAGGGCTTTTGATGAACGGCTTTCACAAGTTAACAAGTTTTACAATGCTTCACGTATTCGGCGACATCCTTCTTCAATCCAGTCCACAAATAGTATTGTTTCAAGTCTTTGTACATTTTATTTCCTCCGGAGTGGATAGAATACGCTGATTTGTGAGCCTCACTCAAAATCACCCATTTCAACTCCTCGGGTACTACAATGCTGTTCTTGAAATGAAGAAGACCGGTTTCATCGAATCCAAACGGACATTCCGAATCGTCCCTAGCTTTAGCCACCAATTTTTCAACTCCTGGATCACTAAATTGATAATCAAACAACCTTTGCTTCAAATCCAGTTGCACGGTGATATTCCAAACACGAGTCTTAATCCTTAATAACTCCTCTTATTGGCTTATCTCACCCACTTCCAAATTCGAAACACTTGCTTTCCGACTTAATGAGTTGGTTACAATATTAGCCTTACCCGGACGGTATTTGATTGTAAAATCGTAGTCCTCAAGAAACTTCATCCATATTCTTTGTCGGTTATTGAGATCTTTTTGGGTGACAAGTATTGAAGGGCTCTTATGATCGGTGAAAATTTCAAACGAAATCCCGTACAAGTAGTGCCTCCATTTAGCTAAAGAAAATATCATGGTGGTTAATTCCAAATTGTGAGTGGGATAGTTGATCTCATGCTCCTTTAACTTCCTAGAGGCGTATGCAACAACTTTTCCGTTTTGCATCAAGACACAACCCAATCCCTCATTTGAAGTGTTCGTATACACAGTATATCCCTCGAAGCCTTCGAGAAGTGTCAAGACCGGAGCGTTGCTCAATTTATCTTTCAAGAGACTAAAACTCTCATCACATGCCTCATCCCACTCGAATTGTACCTCCTTTTTAGTCAAACAGGTTAAAGGTGTGGCGATTTTCGAGAAGTCCTTCACAAACCTTCTCTAATACCCCGCCAAAACCAAAAAACTTTGAATCTCATATGCATTCTTTATCTTCTCCCATTTAGCCACTGTCTCAATCTTTGAGGGGTCGACTTCAACTCCATTTTTCGAAATAATATGACCCAAGAATGAAAACCTATCAATCTAAAATTCCCATTTACTAAACTTCGCTAACAATTAGCTATCATTGAGCGTATGCAATGCCAACCTTAGATGTCCCGCATGCTCCTCGACGGACTTCGAATACACTAGAATATCGTCTATAAAGATGACCACAAACATGTTAAGAAAAGGCTTGAATATTCTATGCATCATGTCTATAAAAGCCATGGGGGCATTAGTTAAACCGAAAGGCATAACCATAAACTCATAATGCCCATATCTAGTATTGAACCCGTCTTTGGGATATCTTCTTCCGGGATCCTCAATTGATAATACCCTTGTCGAAGATCCAATTTAGAATAAACCCATGATCCTTGTAGTATGTCGAAGAATTCTTTATGAGGAAGGGGATATTTATTCTTCACCGTTTTTTGATTCAATTTCCGATAATCAATACACATACGGAGAGAGCCATCTTTCTTCTTAACAAACAATACTGGTGCACCCCAAGGCGATGAGCTCGGATGAATATAACCACTAGCCAATAACTCCTCAAGTTGCTTCTTTAATTCTTTCAATTCGACGGGAGCCATCCAATATGGGGTCTTAGCAAAAGGCTAGGCTTCCGGATACAAATCAATTACAAATTCTACTTCCCTCTCCGGTGGTAATGAACCCAAATTCTCTGGAAAAACCTCAAAAAATTATACTAATTTCATATCACATAATTCATTTCACAACATTTAGTATATAGTTTCATTTCATAAATATTTCATAAAATTCATACATAACATTTCACCTATTTCATAATTACACATATTTCCCTCATTCATAAATTCATGCATTCATAGTATATTTTATAATATAATCTATATATATATATATACACACACTTATGCATATACTATACTCAAGAGAATTCAAAGTGTATACTTTATACATACACCTATACATACATATATTTCTCCTAACAACTATAATCTATATATCATATAATATATACACATACATATACATATACACACAAGAGATATTCAAATATATCTTATACATATATACATACTTTAACCCATACCCTCTCACCAACTCCCTCTCATTCAAACTCCATCTTCTTCACTCTCATTTTCATTCCATTTCCAAGAACAAGTGCACACCATTTTCTTTTTCATCTTCTTCATTCATCAACTCCCTCATCTCTAGCATCATAAGGTTGGAAAAGAAAAGGGAAAATCATCATCAAGCATCAAGAACATCTCCCTCATCATCACCTTCATCTCATTCCCTCCATTTCATCACCTTAAGGTTTGAGAATTCAAATTTCTTACAAAATGAATAGTTAGGGTTTGTTTGATTTGAACTTTAATTCATGATTTATGGCATGCTTGGGTGTTTATATATGTTTATATGGTGAATTTAATGCATGGGCTAGTTGGTTGTTGAAGCATATATGTTATATGCACACATGAGTTGTTAGATTGAATTCATGGATTGGGTTTTGATGTCTTGGTGTTTTGAGCATGTTTTAATGGTGATAATTGATGCACGTAAGTGTTATTTTCATGTTGCAGTTGAGTTATGTTGGTTGGGAGTTGTTTTGCGGTGATTAGTTGGCATTTCATGCATTGGCGCAGGGCACCCCTGCTCTCGAGCAAAGGGTCCCATCCGGGACCCCATTTACACTAAAATTGATCCCGACCGAGATACCTTATTACAGAGAAGGGAAATTCATTCCAGTGGCTCATCCCGGCCTGGCCTGTTTTTGGTCCCGGCCGGGACACTCGCGTGGCTTGGCTATTGGACCTCTATCTCAACCGAGACTCAAATACACTTCAAAACAATCACGGCAGGGACAGTAGTCCAGTGAGGTTTCGGGACAAGGCATCCCGGCCAGGACAACTTTCGATCCCGGCTTGGATGGTCCTCCAGATTAGTTTCTGGAGCCTTATCCCAGCCGGGACATAATTTGAACTACAACTCATCCCGGCAGGGACTAAAACCTGGGCACACCACTTTTTTATTTTCACCCCCTTCGATCCGTTGCATGTTTACGTGGTCCATTGGACATTGATTGCTTACATTATAATTTTAATTAATTACTGGCATCATTTCCATGCATAAATTCATATTGTACGCATGCCGAGCGTCGATTATTTGGTTCATAAGTGTGACTCCCCGATTTTTCAGTTATAAAAGCACAACGTATGTGACTATTAATTGCGTAATTTAAATTTCCTTTAATTATGCTTTTATATGATTTAGTTGATTATTCTTTGCATTCTATATATTTGAGATTATTTGAATAAGTGATTTGATCGAACTATTTGAACGTTTGAACAACTTGGGCATGAATGATGTGATCGCGTGCCTATTCCTTGTGTATTGGATTTAGAATTTGGTGGAAACTGAAAATGTGATGGATATGCGTGTTTTGAACGTGTGCATGTGTTCATGTTTCATTTTTGGGTTTATTTGGCATGCATACGCAGTTCATTTCAAGTTAGTGACGAAAAGGAGGTTAACGAGCACTTAACGCACCTTTTGTTCCAACATGCATATCTTGAGCTCAGGAATTCGGATTCGAATTCTGTCACATTTGTTGAGCTTGAATCGATGATTTGGACTCAATTGGACTAGCCTCATATTTTTTTTAAAATCGTTCGGACCCTCAAAATTTGCCCAGAACCCAACCGAGCACTTATTCTCAACCATGATCACCACCCCACACTAAAAAGGGCATAACTCTCTCATTTCTAGTCCAAATTGAGTGCTTCAAGAGCCCACATACTCCTTATTTCATACCCTATCAGCAATACATTTCATTCCAACCAAAGTTAGAGAGAAGCAGCAGCAAAGCGAGCCATCCTCTTCACCCCAAGAAAAAGTACTATTCATCATCTTCAACCTTAGCTCAAGACATTTATCTTTTCCCAACTCTTCAAGGTAAGCTTAGAATCATGAACGGCATCTTCTACTCTTTCATATGAATGCTTAATTGCTGAATTTTAAGGCCATTGGTAATTGTGTGTTTTTTTATGATTTGAGTATGTGACTCATTGTAAATGTAATGTTCATATGTCAAGCTTCTGCATTACTCTGGTTTTATTTAGATTCTCGAATTAATTGGTTCAAGGGTTAGTCCCCCCTAGCCTAGTGAGTAAGTGAGTCCCCGTTCGCTGTAGGCTTGGTTCATGTATGGACTTTCCATTTCATATGTAGATCGGGCTCATGGTGCGGGGGATGTGGCGTCACGCACCGGGCGCTGGATCCTTAAGTGTTATCAGAACTCCAGGTTTCAAAATCAGAGTTCTTGTGTCTTGTTGAGTCAGTTTAGGTCATTTGACATAGGAATAACTTGTCAACGTGTGCATTGCATTGAGTACGTCCCATTAAATGTCATGAATTATTGAAAATTACTTGCTATATGTGATTTCTTCCAATTTCGTTGTCCTATGTGTTACACTTTGCATCTGATATGTGATAGTTGACATAAACGTATGCCATAAGCACGTACTAATTCACATGCATCTATGCTTGAGTTAAGTTGTGATTGTAGGATAAAGTTTCGATTAACCTTGGCCTCAACTCTCATTTTCTAGATGTTGGGTGGTTGGTTTCGAAGGAGGTTCCCGAAATGGATAGAGGATCTTTAATACCTTTTCTAAAAAGGTTATGATCTCCACGCACTTAGGGTCCTAAGAGAAGGTCTGGTTCACATAGAGCTCGTCAATTTCATTCTTCTGCAAAATTTCAAAGGATTCGTGACGATGATACACCATGGGGCACAAACCATGAGTAGGACATCGGGAGAGGAGGAGATGAGTATGGGAGCATGGGATACTTGGAAGATTTCCAGTTATGGTATTTCACGGACCTTCTAGACCCTTAATCGCTACAAGGAATCAAAGAGGGATGCAACAACAAATTTCAAACACTAGAAGCACCACCCTCAACTTATGTGTGCAATCTCAACAGAAATGGATGGGATCTCGTGCTAAAATCATTGGTACGGTGACAGGTACATTGCATTCATAACACATGCATCATACATCGTATCAAATTAGTTAAACTTTTAATTTATGTACCTCATCTTTATGATTGTTAAATTGTCGAGATAATGTTGTATTTGCAAACGTGAAATATGTGGTACAAGCACTCGGTATCCTAGCCCAACATGCATCCTTCTAGTGTTTATTTGTCAGGATATTGCCTTCGCTTGACACTCTGACTACTACTCAATCAAAGTTTTGCCTAACCTAGTTAAAGAGTAAAAATAATTCGTGGTAGGGTTAAGATGGAAATGAGCATTATGGTTCGGAGATTAAGAGTTTGGGATAGACCTTGGGTTGTTGGAATCGAATGAGAAAAGGGATTGGAGTTTTGTGTTCAAGAGAATTAGATGAGGTTTGGGGAAAAAAGAAAAAAAAAGAGGGGTTGGGACACTATCACAAGGGATCATTTTAAGCTAAGGGAAGTAATACACCGAATATATTTTGTTTTGAAGGTTACTCATCCTAAGGAAGATAATTCTAGGGACATAGGATTTAGTTTAAAGGATACAATGATGGATAGAGTCCAACTGGTAAAGACGGATTTCTTTAAGGGGGAGAGTGCAACTGCAAGATACGGTTCTGCTCAAGGAAGTCACATCTATTAGGGACAACGGAGGTGCGAGCTATGACAATCACGAAAAGCCCTAATGATTTTGAAAGAAAACGAATAAGGCAATCGTATCAACCAATCTTTTAAGGTACAGGAGGTGATGAAAGTTATAAAGAAGCTTCTGGTGAACTCCTCTGTCAGTTGGAAAAGAAAGCCATATTAGGATTTCTAGAATTAGTGAGGGTATCTGTATAAGTTGACTCATCTAAGCAAGGGAGAAGTTCAAGACCTGGCTTGCTTGACATGAGGGAAAATTGAAAAAAGATGGACGCTGAGTAATTGGGATCGAGCATCAAGATTTATCAAGAGGTTTTACAGTCAATCATGGAATTTAATGGGTCAGAAATGGATATATAAATACCGGGTTTTGAATGTAGATATCTCTACAAATAGCAGATCCCGATGTTGGCAAAGATAAAAGATTAGTACTTTGAGAACTCCACCAAATAGAAGAAGTGAAGGGGAGATGAGAGTCAAAAAGGGGAAAACTTTGAATAGGATCAATTGAGGGTCATCCATTTTCATAACGGAGCACACCCAAGATGCCAAATATGAATTAGATACCAAGCCAACATCCAGTCAGACTAATCAACGGAGAATGAAATGATCAACTCCAAACTTCCTTGTTACGGTGGACGGTACATCAAACATCCATGGCATATGCATATATGCAACATCAATTTGATTAGTATATGATGTGATTGATATTTGTTACGTGATCTTTGTATGAGTTGGTGTTTATTGACTTGTTGCTTTCCATTTTATTATTTGTGGTGTGTTCGATATATATTACTTGCTCTTTGTGTGCTATTGGTGACTGTTGATTACTACTTTACTCTTTCCAGTTTGTTTTTATGGTTTGTGTTGTGTTGCTTGGGGGTATTGGAGACTCCCTTACCTTGTTGTTTGAGAGACGGGGCTCTATCCTTGTTGTTTGAGAGACGGGGTTCTCTCTTTGTTGTTCGAGAGACGGGGTGGTTCTCTCCTTGTTGTTTGAGAGACGGGGTTCTCTCCTTGTTGTTTCAGAGATAGGGATTCTCTCCTTGTTGTTTTGGGATGGGGTTCCCCACTGGTTGCTTAGACGGGTAGTGAATCCGAGGACGGATTCTTTTTAATGGGGAGAGGTTGTGACGCCCCGATTTTTCAGTTGTACAAGCATGACGTATGTGACTATTAATTGCGCAATTTATATGATTTAGTTGATTATTCTCTGCATTCTTTATATTTGAGATTATTTGAATAAGTGATTTGATCGAATTATTTGAACGTTTGAATAACTTGCGCATGAATGATGTGATCGCGTACCTATTCCTTGCGTATTGGATTTGGAATTTGGTGGAAATTGAAAATGTGATGGACATGCGTGTTTTGAACGTGTGCATGTGTTCGTGTTTCATTATTGGGTTTATTTAGCATGCATACGCATTTCATTTTAAGCTAGTGACGAAAAGGAGGTTAACGAGCACTTAACACACCTTTCGTTCTAACATGCATATCTTGAGCTTGGGAATTCGGATTCGAATTCCGTCACATCTGTTGATCTTAAATTGGTGATTTGGACTCAATGGGACTAGCTTCATATTTTTCTAAAATCGTTTGGAGCCTCAAAATTTACCCGGAACCCAACCAAGCCCTTATTCTTGGCCATGATCACCACCCCATACTAAGAAGGGTATAACTATCTCATTTCTTGTCCAAATTGAGTGCTTCTAGTGCCCACATACTCCTTATTTCATACCCTATCAGCAATACATTTCATTCCAACCAAAGTTAGAGAGAAGCAGCAACAAACCGAGCCATCCTCTTCACCCCAAGAAAAAGTACTATTCATCATCTTCAACCTTAGCTCAAGACATCCATCTCTTTCCAACTCTTCAAGGTAATCTTAGAATCATGAATGGAATCTCTTAATCTTTCATATGAATGCTTATTTGCTAAATTTAAAGGCCATTGGTAATTGCATGTTTTTTTTATGATTTGAGTTTGTGACTCATTTTAAATGTAATATTCATATGTCAAGCTTCCGTATTACTTTAGTTTTATTTAGATTCTCGGATTAATTGGTTTAAAGGTTAGTCCCGCCTAGCCTAGTCAGTGAGTGAGTCCCCATTCGCTGTGGGCTTGGTTCATGTAGCAACTCCCCTATTACTACAACCCACCCCCGCACCGCAGCACTTCCCAAGTAAAGGATAGGTCCTTCACCCAAGAAATACTACGGCGAACGGTTATGTAATATTTAAGTAGAGTGCATGGAAACAATGCAGCGAAAGATAAGAATTGACAACTTTGCCACTAAATGGGGATAGTAACGTAATACGAACAAGAGTTATTAAATTAGGGCAATTGACACAATAGAAAG
>JBBMKE010368181.1:0-13035 GCA_037834125.1 Lippia alba | reverse complement strand
CAAATTAAAAATTCGAAACAGATAAATTGATTAAGTTGATCGTGTGTTATAATTTTATATTTTGACCCCAAAATTATCAAAATATGAACATTTGGCAACCATCTCTTTTGAAACTCGATTGCATGAAAATGCACATGTGCAACCACCTTTTTAGAAATCTCCTTATTGAATAATTGATATTTTGAATACTGTAACTTTTCCCTAAAAACTCGTCATGTCTTATAAATCATGAACAATAAATGATAATTAACAACTGATCACTAAGTAAAACATAACAAAATTAATAAATACTTTCATTATTTTTCATGTGAAAAAACTTCAATTGCAAACAAAAAATTTGATAATCAAGTGACATCATTATTGAATCAAATAAAAAACTTTTATTTAGATTGTTCAATAATTTTGGTATGCATGTGTTTATAAATTAAAATTAAGTAATTTTTTTCTTTTAACTAATTATTCTTTATCTCTTTTTTATTTTCTCTTTTCCATTTGATCTTTGATTCTATCTTTTATTTATATTTTTCTAATGAACATTATCTTAAATTAATATTATTTTTTATTATTTATTTTATGTATTTAGTAGAAATAATTAAAATAATATATGTATATAAGAAACATAAGGAATGTTTAATTCAATATTATAAAAATAATTTACAAAATTAGATTTTTTCTTATTTTTACATACACATATATCGAGTCTCCTTAGAGTTCTTAATTTAAAGTAACTTTGGTCTGGCAACTTGTAATTCTAAATTATGGTATATTAAATCGTAAGGAATCAAAAATCTCATTTATACTTTTTAAATATATAGATTATGTTAATAATCATCCTATCTAAATAATATTTAAGCATTTAATTTATATTTTACTATATAAATTAAAGGAAGATTATATAGTTAATTAGATTTAGATAATTATAGTTATATTAGTATTAGTTAATTGAAAATTATTACAAAGATTCATTAGTTTATTAAAAAAATATTTTATGTAAATCATTCAACTATATTATTTTGTTAATTAGATAAGTTTTTAGAATTATAATATGATAATGATTTAAAAAAGCTTATGTAATTAGGTAATTATAATTATGGACTTATATAATTAGAATTACATTAGGATTGATCTATTGTAAATTGTCTTGTGTAACTAATTCAATTTAAATTATATTTTATTTTACATAATTACTAAAATTTATTAAAACTATAAAGTGAATCAATTTTTTGGATACATCTTATTATAACATTTAAATTATAGGCCTTAAAATTAAAAAAACGGACAATTTATATTATAAAATTTGAATACAATTAATTAATATATTAATATCAAAACAATCCTTGTTGAACTATGGTAAGTTGAAGAAGTTTTAATTCTACTCAGAGTCCTATTATAAATTAATAAGTACATTTTAAATATAGTTAAATTAATAATTTATAATATGTATTTACATAGTTATCCTTGATTAATAATTATTCATATAATTATTGTAAGGGTATTTTAGGCGATTCGTATTTTGTAAGAAACAACTCGCACTTTTATAATAAATATAATAATAATAAAATAATAATAATAAATAAATAATAAATAGATGGGCAATAGAACCAAATATTAGGCGCCTAATTAAATTCCGAAAATACCTTTTTTCCTCCAAGGATGGAGATTATTTGAAAAGCATATCCAGCCAATAGAAGAAGAAATGATGAGTTAATTCAACTCCTCACAGAAGTAGTCGCTGTTTGAAGTTGATTGGCGTTCTTGAATTTAAAGCTACTGAGATAAACATCATAGACAAGAAAATGAATTTGCATATTGAACATCATAAATAAGAAAATGAATTTGTATACCAAGTCTTTTATATCAACATCACAGATTTGGATCCTAGGGATTCGTTTCACTCCCAGAAGTGTGTCTTCGGAGAAGAAAAAAAGAATGCTTGTGTAGAACTAGCTAATATACAAAAACCATATTGCTTGTTCTATAATATATCATCTTCTTTCCAGATGTGAGATCAATGAACAAGCTCACTGCAAGGAATGGTAAGGCCTCCATAGGGTGATTGAAGCCGAATTCCTCTTCAGCTTGATATAGCAACTCTTGAAACGAAGACTGGTTCAAATATGATACTGGAATGACAAAGCGCCTCTTTTCGTTCTCCCCCACATAAACAGCGAGATGGACCTTTGGAACTTCAACTGATCTTCTTTCACTAGATAAAGATCTCCTTAGCATTTGACGAATGGCCATGGTGTCTTACTGTGAAGGAAAGGATGAAATTTAAAAAAAGGAATGAATATGTGAAAGAGTTTTGTGAGCTGAGAAGCTGAAGTATTTTTGCTGCTTGTAAACTTACAAATGGCACAAGGGTTGAGTCGTGAAAGAATCGAGAAGATATGTGGTGGTTGGAAAACTTGGAGTAAACATTAGCACATGGAAGAACACATGGATTTGAAAACCAACATCTGATTTTGTCATCTTTGAAGTTGACATTATTCCTTCAAAACTACACATATAGAAAATTCATATGACCCCTCTTAAATAAATGTGTTAAGAGTTTCTTGTCAGCAAATAGCATCATATCCCATAATTTGTGGTTCATCAAACACAAAAATCTAGTTAAGTAAGTTGCATATAACATGGGCAAGAACAAAGAGAACAAGAAAATAGTCATTGTGTGATAAAAAAATATACTGAAGTGGATATGGAATCTAATCATTTAATTGATTCTTTGAACAAAGAGAACAAGAAAATAGTCATTGTTTGATAAAAAAAATATACTGAAGTGGATATGGAATCTAATCATTTAATTGATTCTTTGAACTTTCCTCCATTTTCAGATCTCATCTAAAGAGTCTTGGGATCTCATACTAAGGAGTCTTGTCTAGTAGTAGAGTTGGAAACCGAATCACATCTTGAGATCATTAATGTCTACTTATTGTATATAATCATTTGTTGATAGTTGGTTAATAGTGATTATTGATGCTGCTAATCATTTTTTATTGATCTATCATTATATAATGTTGAATGATTTATTCCTGCAAGTGAGTAACAATATACAAAACCAAATGATTTATTCCTGCAAGTGAGTAACAATATAGAAAACTAGAAAATCTCTTCTGGTTAGCACCACTTCAACACACCATATAAATTTCAATTTCCGCTCTCTGCAACACCTTGAGTATAATCTTGCTCCAACATCACTAATGCTCTAACATTACCATTTTCTCATTCAGAAATAAACACAGACAAAACAAAGATTATGAAAGTTGATCTTCTCATTAGAGAGAGCATTTTTTCACAAGATGAACGGTCATTGCGACAAATGATGGAAGAAATCTCAGGATAATGTCACAAGATTTTCCTCAAGATAGGTTAAACATCCGTCCCCATGCCAGCTCCTGATGTATGCTTGAGATCTTCCCCTGTGCTTCCTCCGCCTTATATTTGTGAAAAAGTGCCTGTACGATTGCATTATCTTCGCTCGCTGCCAGGTGCAACAGTTGAAACAAAGTTCTTCAAAGTGTCAACTTTTGCACGATCAGTTTGTATTTTTTGTGCAAGAGCAGCTAAAATAGGAAACCTAGCTCGAGTAACGGGATCAGCATATCCATCATAGAAACGATAGAACTCCGGGTACTTGCATCTACGTATGGCTGCATAAACTCGCAGGATGTCACGAGTCTCATTCATCACAACATCTTCATAAATGACCCGTGTCTTCTTGACCAAGAGATTGTTATAACTTATAAATCAAAGTGAAGATATGCATCTCCCCGATAACAACATTCTCAAGTATTGCATCATAGAACCCTTGAAATGTGGAGCACTCTCATTTGCAGTGATAAAATCCAGCATAAATTTCTTCAAGGAAGCTGAGACACCCAAACTATTCCTGATTCGATCTGCTCCAACAAGATCAAATGGCATGTCAACCTTTAAACCCTTCTTGGCGCCAGTCAAAACCAAACATTTCTTTCAGTTTATTGCTCATAAAAGTATGAAAGTCGACTGTTGTCATGGTCTTGAACATAAAAATAACAATACATGCCCATTCAACCATCAATCAACCTGTCCCGAGGCATTGATCTTCCATCGCCTAAGACCATTCCTAGTGAATCACACTCAGAAGGGAGATAACAATCGACAGGTCGACATCCCTTACACAACAAAAGGCTCTGAAGTCTGAACTTCTTCTTCAAGATTAGGTGCAATGATGCACAAAGCTGCCCCATAAAGAGTGGTGCTTTGTCTTAAATCCTGACTTTCTCTGGCGTTATCCATACAGTGTTCAAATACTCTAAATCCATCCGCTTCATTATCATCTGGCATGTAGAACTCATAGGGAACGGTGTAACCAGTGATCACCATCTCGTTCTTTCCCATTTTTGCAGTTTCCTGGTCCTCTTTGTATCTACGACCTACTCTCAAATTTGCAAGGGTGGAAGCAAACTTACGTTTGTTGGGATTTGCTCCCAGATAGATTGGATAGACAACATTCGTTTGTTGTGTAGTAATGTGGTTCTGTTGAAATTGCGAAAACCGGCACATGGATCTAGCACGAATTGGTTTGCGATTCTGAATCTGATTGTCATCTGGCTGTGCATTGTTAGGAGCTCCAAATTGTTCCATTGTGTAAATTCAGCGGCTACGGTTTGCTAAAAATGTTCTGTGTCACTATTAGTTAAGCCCGACTGTACCAAAAAAATTAGTATTTCCCAATATTAATTAATTTATGGGTTAATTACCTTTAGACCCATGAGAGTATATAAAACTACAATTTAATACCTCTTAATCAAAAAGTTATACTTACACCCCCTTATAAATTAATAATTGCATATAACCTCAATAAAGTAAGAATCTGTTAAAAATTTAACAAAATATTCTTTAAAATTATGAAAGTCCCGTTAATATTGTAAGAAGTTTTTCTCGTCACCACCAACTTCCAAACGATGGATTAAACTTCCAAAAAATCAATTTTTAGAGATATTTTGTTGGTTACGTTGGTGGGAACACAAAAGATTTCATGGTGTTATGATGAAAACGGGGAGGGGATACTGCTGAAAGTGAAAAATGATACTTTCTGCACGATGTAAAATGAGCCAAAATAAGGAGTATTTTAGTCATTTGCTAATAAATTTTTTATATAATTAAAATTAGTTCGTTTTTAGGATGGACATAACGGGACTTTTCCAAATTTAAGGAATATTTTGTTAGACTTTTAACCGATTCTTACAATATTTGGTGTTATACGTAATTATTGAATCCGTGAGGGGGTGTGTAAAATTTTTACTAAGAAGTACCAAATTATAGTTTTATATACTCCCATAGAATCTAATGTAATTAACCCTTAATTTATTTCCACAAAATCAATAGAATTGCCTTTGACATCTAGCATGCGGGCCTGCTTCTATATAATATTTAGGGCTAGTTTACTTCACTTTTTATAATGAATAATAATCTAGTTACTCAAACTAATAAACACTGAGTTATTTATATACCCTAGTGTTTGCTTTACTTTTAAAATTAAAGTTTATTTAACTTAAAAATGGGCTTTTTATTTGAAGACTTAAAATATGTTATGCAACTTGAAAATGTCTAAATTACCCTCTTGAAAAGCTTATTGCACGCAAATTAAGGAATTGAAATGTAATAAATAAATGATGGCATTTTAGTAAAATAAAAAAAGTGATGGATGGTACAGTAACTTTTCAGAGCAATTAATGCAATGGTATATAACTACTCAAATTTGAGTGGACTAGCTAAACCATTCATAAGACATCACAAGGACGGGCTGGGTGTTAAATGTCGGGCCCTCATACTAGAAAAGTAAACAATAAAAACTGATAGTGTAAAAAATTAAGATGCCATTAAATACCAAAGTAAATGCGCACTTATAATATTATTGGTAAATCAAGAAAATATAGAAATACAATAATTTCAAAAAAAAAATTAATTAATTAGGAAAACCTAAAAATTGATATTTTTCCAGTTTAATTAACTAGTATAATCTAGAAAATTTATGTTTTAATTAATCTTATATGTGTTTTTTCAGTTTAATTTATGTTTTTGTTAGTTCTTCTGTTTCTCAATTTATTTTTCTGTTTCTCTTTTAATTTTAATTTTCGTGTAATTTTGTTTTCTTTCTTTTTATTTGTCTTTTAATTGGATTCATACCTTTTTTTTAGCTTTTCTTAATTTCTATTGTTTTCTTCAGTTTTTAACTCAATTTTTGTGTTTGGTTTAACCGTTTAATTAATTAGTTGTTTTCGTTTCATCCGAATCCAATGTTTTAATTTCTTTTTTCTTCAATTAGAATCTCCTTTATTTCTATTAATTTCCTTTTCCTAATTGAATATCCATATTTATTCTATTTTCCTAATATTTATTTTCCACTTTCTAATTTAATATTGTATTTGTTTCCTTTTTTTGAGTTCAGTTTCCCTTTTTCTAATTTAAAATCCGTTTTTAATTTATTTCTTTTAAAATTTTATTTTTTTAATTCCTTATTTTGATATTGTATTTTTTATTTAACTAAAAATTGCATAACAATGTTATTTATTGGATGCTGGCCAAAATTGTTTAGTTAATTGGTTCTCTAAGATTTTGTGTCTTGGTGCAGTGAGAATGGTTTGTTGTTTTTATATTTATATATAATAGTAATAATTTAATCATAAAATAAATTAGCTGAAATTGTTTAAAAATGAATAAGATTTACCAATGGTTTCATCAATCATTCGTGTATTCATGTATTCTGAAAGTTTGTATTGGAGTCCATGTTCTCCATGGAAAAAGTGTATGTCCTTTGTATCTATACAAGGATAATAAAAATCAGAGAACTAATTTACAAAAGTGTTCCTCTAACACAATGTATGTGTATCATATCCCACCTATTTTGGAGGTGAGATCGATGAACAAGTCCTCGCTGCAAGGAATCGTGAGGCCTCCCATGGGGTGATTGAACCCGAATTCTTCTTCAGCTTGATACAACAATTCTTGAAACAATGAGTGATTCAGATATGATATTGGAATAACAAAGCGCTTCTTTTTGTTCTCCCCCACATAGACGGCAAGATGACCCTTTGGAACTTCAACCGATCTTCTTTCACTCGATAAAGATCTTCTCAACATTTGGCGAATGACCATGGTTTCTTTCTTTGTGAAGGAAAAGGTGAAAGAAAGGAATGAGTATGTGTGAAAAGTTTCGTAAAAAGTTGAAAAGCGGAGTTCTTTTTGCTGCTTGTGAACTTAGGAATGTGCCACACACTTATATATACATGAGATACAAGTGATTGAGTCGTGATAGAGTCAAGAAGATATGTGGTGGTTGGCAGACTTGGAGAAGATATTAGCACATGGATTTGTTATTCAAATCTTGAGATGATTTTAAACCCCACATATGCTTTTGTCATCTTTGAAGTCGACACATATAAAAATTCATACTTCCCCTCTTAAATAAATGTGTTAGAAGTTCTTGTCAGAAAAGAAAAGGCATCATATCCCAGCTAATCCACATAACGTTAGTATATGATTTATATATCAAAACACAAAGATTGATATTACTAAGTTATATAACATGGACAACACATACACAACAAGAAAATAATAGTGGGATCTAATCATTAAACTGATTCTTTGAACTTTCCTCCTTTCCGGCACCAACAGAACGGGATCTCACACTAACGAGTCTTGTCTAGTAGTGGAGTTGAAATCAGAATCAGATCTTGAGA
This sequence comes from Lippia alba, assembly GCA_037834125.1. NCBI lineage: Eukaryota > Viridiplantae > Streptophyta > Magnoliopsida > Lamiales > Verbenaceae > Lippia > Lippia alba. The sequence continues at coordinate 5,311 of JBBMKE010368181.1, read as the reverse complement.
TCATTGATGGCTAATTGTATATAATAATTTTCTTTATAGTTGGTTAATAATGTTAATTGTTGATGTGGTTAATTCATTGTTAATTTATCCTATCATTACATAATGATGAAATGATTTATGTGATGCAAAACATTGTAGTCTGCCAACTATGGCCATAGCCCACAAAACTGAGCCTAATCCTCAATTGTGTAGGTTTGGTTTATTACAGAAGAGTCCAGTTGAGGTTTATGTTGCTAGAGTTGGTAGGGCACAATGTTCTGCATCACAAATTCTTGCTTGTTGCTTTAAAATCTTGATGACATTGGAAGACAAATCCATGTGATAGTTCATGTGCTTGTGTTCCTCAGCTCTCATAGCCAACCACATATCAACCACTCAATCCAATTTATTGAGGATAACAATGTTTTGAAAACTTCACTTATATATACTTCACATTTTCTTCCTTACAACCATCAAATACCCCTCAAAATCATATTTTAGCTTTCTCAGCTTTCACCTTTCCAAACAATACTTCGATAAAAGTAATGGCCATTCGTCAGATGTTGAGACGTTCTTTATCCGGTGAGAGAAGATCAACTGAAGTTCCAAAAGGGCATTTGGCTGTATATGTTGGTGAGAATGAAAAGAAGCGTTTTGTTATTCCGGTATCATACTTGAACCACCCTTCATTTCAAGAATTGTTGTTTCAAGCTGAAGAGGAATTCGGGTTCAATCATCCGATGGGAGGCCTCACCATACCTTGCAGTGAGGATTTATTCATTGATGTGATCAACTCTAGCTCAAGCAGATCATGATGTGTAGAAGATCATAGTTTTGTAGATCTGTTAGGAAAATAGAAATGTATCAATAGATAGAGCTGATCGATATACATGAAAATTTATTCAAACATTTTCATTACAAAAAAACCCAAAAGTGCAAGTACTCTTTCAATTCTATTACTCTTCCCTATCTTCTGTTGTGATATGTTAAGTTTATTCCAAGAATATATAGTATTTTCTCTTGGAAATGGAATCCAACCTGTTCCAGTTGTTTTTCTCATATGCAATACATGGATAGATGGATCAAAAGGTAAAAGTATATCCAGAATAAACATGCCAAAAAAGACAAAAAAAAAAATGAAATGAAATGAAATGAATTAGGAAAATAGTGAAAAAAAAGGGGGACAAATCTTAAACCAATGTCCAACAAAAATCCCATTTGTTCAGTACGGCAATATTGAACAAGAAATCAGGTGATTATCCTAGCATGTGATAAGTTCTAATAAATTTAAGTATTTTTCCAAATTTGATATTGTTCCTGATGCTTTCTGGATTTGAAAGTTACTCCTTGACTCGGTTGGATTCAAGTTTCTTATACTCAAGAAGATAAACCAGCAGGCCAAGAACGCCAGAGAGAGAGAGAGAGAATTGAGACTAAGTAAGTTTGAGTTTGCATTTGCTAAGGCTAGTTTTGGTTGCACCGTCACTTTTGTGCTGAGAACACAAATATTTTGAATTACATTTACACCCCCTCAGACATTGAATTACTTTAATAATTGGAAAAATTACATTACACCCCCTCTGACATTGAAAAAGACTGGATTATCAGCTGTAATTTTCGATCCCGGGGGGGCGAATATGTAATGATTTTAAATTTTTTTTATTATAGCTTGAAACAGACAACAGTTTTGAATCTAAAAAAGGATCAGTAATATTTCATGTATTCAAATACTGTACATAATTTTTTTCCTGACATAAAACTTCATAAGTGTCTTGCACATGTGTCTCCAAATTTACAAAACTCTGCTCCTATACATAATACATAGTAATACATCATGTTCTGCTCAATCTAGAGGTTAGATCGATGAAAAACTCCTCGCTGCAAGGTATGGTGAGTCCTCCCATAGGATGATAAAACCCAAATTCTTCTTCAGCTTGAAATAGCAATTCTTGAAATGAAGAATGGTTTAAATATGATACTGGAATAACAAAACGCTTCTTTTCATTCTCTCCAACATAAACAGCAAGATGACCTTTTGGAACCTCAATCGATCTTCTTTCACTTGATAAAGATCTTCTCAACATTTGGCGAATGGCCATGATTTCTTAATAGTAATTCTTTGAGAAGGAAAAGATGGAAAAAGGGATGACTATGTGAAAAGTTTTGTAAAAGCTGAGTTCTTTTTGCTGCTTGTGAACTTAGAAATGTGACAACACACATATATATAGATGAGATATAAATTAAATGAGTTGTGAAAAGGTCAAGAAGATATGTAGTGGTTGGCAAACTTGGAGAAGACAATAGCACATGAACAATCACATGGATTTGTCCTTCAAATCTTCAGATTATTTCAAAACCAACATATGATTTTGTCATCTTTGAATTTGACATTATTCCCTACAAACTATACGTATATAAAACTCAATGCGATCCCTCTGAGTCAGTGAAAAGCATCATATCCCATAATACATAATCAAACACAAAGATTGATTCTACTAAATTAGTTATAGAACATGCACAAGAACAAAGAGAGCTAGAAAATAATGATAGTGTAATAAAAAAATAGACTGAAGTGTATATGGAATCTAATCATTTAATTGATTCTTTGAACTTTCCTCCATTTCTGACACTAACCGAATGGGATCTCATACTAAGTAGTCTTGTCTAGTAGTGGAGTTGAAATCCTAATCAGATCTTGAGATCATTAATCTCTACTTATTATATATAATCATCTGTTGATAGTTAGTTAATAATGTTAATTATTGATGTTAAACTCATCCTATCATTACATACTGATTAAATGATTTGTGTGATGCTTGTAGTTTGCCAACTACGGCAACATAGTCCACAGAAATGAGCCCAATCCTCAAATTATATGTATGTTTGGTTTATTACAGAATGGTCCATTTGAGGTTTATGTTTCCAGAGTTGGTAGGGTACAATTTTCTCCATCACAAATTTTTGTTTGTTACTTTAAAATCTTGATGACATTGAGAGACCAATACATGTGATTCTTCATATGCTTATGTTCCTCATCTCTCATAGCCAGCCATATATCAACCACTCAATTTAATTTATTGAGAACAACAGTATTTAGTATTCTTCACTTATATATACAACACATTTTCTGGCTTACAACCCATCAACAACAGAAAATAATTTTAGCTTTCCACAGCATTCACTTTTCCAAACAACACTTGCAAGAAATTTCAGTTTTTGCCTCAAACTAATATACTTCGACAAGAAATAATGGCCATTCGTCAAATGTTGAGACGATCTTTATACGGCGAAAGAAGATCAACGGAAGTACCAAAAGGGCATTTGGCTGTATACGTTGGTGAGGATTTATTCATTCATGTGATCAACTCTAGCTTGAGCAGATCATGATGTGTAGAAGATCATAGTTTTGTAGATTTGTTAGAGAATTAGAAATGTATCAATAGATAGAGATAATCAATATACATGAAAATTTATTTAACCATTTTCATTACAAGAAAACCCAAAAGTGCAACTCTTTCTGTTCTGTTTCCTCTTCATCTATCTTCTGTCATTATGTATCAAGTAAAACACACAATTTTTCCAAGAATATATACAGTATTTTCTCTTGAAAATGGATTCCCACCCGTTTCCATATCCAAGCCAATATTTGCAAATCATTGATAGATGTATCAAAAGGGACAAATAAGGAAAATAGCAAAAAAAGTTAAAAAAGAAAAAGGACAAATATTAAACTAGTGTCCAACAAAAATCCCACTTTGTTCACTAAGGCAATATTGATATTTAACACGAAATCAGGTTTGATTGTCCTAGCTTGTAATAAGTTCTGATGAACTATGTTTCCTGATGCTTTCTGGCTTTAAAAATTACTTCCCAACTCGGTTAGAATCAAGTTTCCATTACTCAAGAAGATCAATTTGCTAGCTCCTCAAGAACGCCAGAGAAGAGAGAAAATTGAGATTAAAGTAAGAATGAGTTTGAATTTGCTAAGATTAGTGTTGGTTGAAGCATAATCACTTTCGTTCGGAGAACAGAAATAATTTGGATTGTTTACTTCATTCAATAATTGAATTAATTACATTTACACCCCTTCTGACATTGAAAAAGATTGGGGTATCAGTGTAATTTCCAATCTAATATATGTAATGACTGTTTATAATTTGTTATAACAGCTTGAAACAGATACGGTTTTGCATCTAAAAAAGGATGAATCATATTTCGTGTATTCAAGTACTATATATACATCTCTTTTTTCGGAAATAAACCTCAAAAAAATGTCTTGTATGTGTCTGTTAATCTACAAAACTATGCTCCTAAACATAGTAATACATCAAGTTCTGCTCAATCGAGAGGTTAGATCAACGAACAAGTCCTCACTGCAAGGAATGGTGAGACCTCCCATAGGGTGACAAAACCCGAATTCTTCTTCAGCTTGAAATAGCAATTCTTGAAATGAAGGACTATTCAAATATGATATTGGAATAACAAAACGCTTCTTTTCATTCTGACCAACATAAACAGCACAATGCCCCTTTGGAACTTCAACCGATCTTCTCTCACTAGATAAAGACCGTCGCAACATTTTCCCAACGGCCATTGTTGTATAAAACTGAATCCTGACTAGATGAATAAAAAAAGGTTTTTCTAAACTCGAGAGTATTTTGTGAGTTTATTGATGCTTGTAATCTTGAAATGTTGTATATATATAGAAAAATAAGAAACAGATTATATATGAGCTTAGAGTAACAAAAGCACATGGGTTTGTCTTTCACTCGCAATCAATATTCTTACGGCAACAACAATTTGTGTGATGCATAACATTGTAGTGTACCAACTCTATCAGACATGCCCCACGAACTAACCCTACTTCAGTCAAGTGGATTAGCAATTGTGATGACTCCAAATGTTATCTGCTTCAATGCTTTTAAGACTTTCTCTCATGATTCCAAGACAAACCCATGTGATTCTCATGTGTTTATCTTTCTCAATTGTCAAGTTCCACCACATATCCAATACTCAATTCAATTTTTTGAGGATGCAACATATCTTGTGTTCAACTATATATACGGTTCATTCCGGTTTTAAAACCATCAACACAATATTAGCTTTCTTAGCTCTTACCTTTTTCCTCGCAATCCTTCTTCTAAGAAATTCTTCCATTTTGCCTAAGCAAATATACTTCGATACAAACAATGGCCATCACCAAAATTTTGAGACGATCATTCTCCAATGAAAGAAGATCGGTTGAAGTTCCAAAGGGCCATTTAGCTGTGTATGTTGGCGACAATGAAAAGAAACGTTTTGTTATTCCAGTATCGTACTTGAACCACCCTTC